>MU226246.1:195429-210929 GCA_018584345.1 Thuja plicata
AGGAACCGGCCTAGAATCCGGAGACTCCTCTTCACTCATAGCCTACCCACAGCTAGGAGAGGTTTCCATTGTGAGGATGGAATTGTCGTATAGCCCTAATGCCTGAGTTAGGGTGACAATTCTAAGCTTGAACATTCATATTTGGCATGAGGTACGGAACTAGCTTAATGTTGTAATCATAGATTTATCATAGTACTAGATATAATTACCTAAGTCTATGTGCTAAAAGTGGAATTTTTTTTGAAAAGTTCATACCTATCATTCGATCATCGCACATGCCAGAAAAAGGTGGTGAGAGTGGAACGATGTTGGCGGCTGCATGCGTCAGTTGACGTGGCTCTTATTTGAAACATAGAAATGGAAAATGGTGATGACGTGGAAGATGGATGGATGGAAGGTAGAGAGGCGAAATGAGTTGAACAAAAGAATATAGAAAGTGAATGGAGAAATGGAGCTTTATTTGGAAATGAATTTTTTATTATGAACATGCTTGAAGGAATGCTATGTTGAGGCTACAAGAAGAAGGTTTGCACCCTTTGCTGTAGGAAGTGTTACCTATTGCTCGTTTGGAACTGGTTGTCTGAATTGTTGCAGGAAGTCTTTTTTGGTCTGGGGCTAGTGATACAGACGTAGTTGATGTCCATTGACTAATAACTTGAAGTGTGATGGGTCAATAGTTGTCAACTAGACTGCTCCATGGGCAAAGACATGGCTTATTTCATATCTTATTTCATATGGGCCCAGCCATCTTGTCTGCAGCTTGCCTGGTACTTAGAATCTAGAGTCATACAGTAATGCCCAATCACCAATTTGAAAATGTTTGATCTTAATGTGAGAGTCATGCCACTTCTTCCTCTATTTCTATACTATCTTAGTGTGCTCCAATGCAGACTTGTGCATCTCATCTAAGGAATTGAGATGCAGCAAACATTTTTTTGTGCTGCAGGAAGGTTGATGTTTAACTCCAGCGCAGTGCGTAGTGTTTTGTGTTCAAATTCAATTGGTAACATTACAGCTTTCGCATATAGTAATTCAAATTGTATACACCTTTTAGTTGTCTTCTAGGTTGTTCTGTATGCTCAGACGACTTCAGAGAGTTTGCTTCTCTAATCTCGGTGGTGTTGATGAACTATTTTTGTTAAAATGGCTTCAATCTCTCTATTTGTAACTTTTTCCTGACCATTGGCTTGAGGATGATAGGGACTTGACTTCTGATGTGTGATATTGTATTCCTTCTTGAGCTCTATTATCAGATTGGATGTGAATTGTGCTCCCTGATCAGTTACAAGTTCTCTTGGTACACCACAATGGGTGAAGATTTCCTCTTACAAAAACTCTTCTACCTTATGATCTCGTGCATGTTTCATGGCTTTTACTTCCACCCATGTGATTAGATAGTCCATGCATACCAATATGTAGGATTCCCCATTTGATGGAGGGTCTATGGGACCAATGAAATCCATGCACCATTTATCAAATGGTGTCACCACCACTTGAGGATTTAAGGGCATTTTATCTGATTTTATTGGACGACCCATGATCTGACATTTATCACATTTTCTTGTATAATTGGTCACACCCTTGTGAAGTGTGGACCAATAGTAACTTGTTGTTAAGATATTCAGGATTGTTCTCTTAGTTGCAAAGTATCCTCCACATGGCTCATCATTACAAGCATGGAGAATATCATATGTCTCACCTTCTTGCACACTCCTCCTCATGAATTGGTCTGGGCTAGTATAAAATAGCGTGTTGTCAATCCAAGAGAATTGGAAGCTTTTATCTACAAGAATTTTCCTATCCTTAAGAAAGAAATGTGTGTGCATTTTGTTAGATACAAGGTAATTAGCTATATCAGCATACCATGGACTCTTGACAACAATATGAAACAAATTCTCATCAGGGAATGTGTCATCTATCACAGTAGTATCATTGCAGCATTCTAGATTCTGGATAAATAATCTGCTACTACATTTTCTTTTCCTGGCTTGTCAATTATGGTTATATCAATTTTTTGTAAAAGAAGAATCCATCTTGCTAACCTCCCTGCGATGGCAGGTTTGTTCATAAGATAATTTTTGCATGGTCAGTATGAACAAAGATATGATAGTTTGTTACGTATGGAGGAATTTATTCAAAGCATAAACTACTGCCAGTAATTCCTTTTTAGTCACTGTGTAATTTAACTCTGGTCCATGTAAGCTCTTGCTGATATAGTAAATTGCATTTTCAAGGTTACTAGACTTTTGTCCTAAGACAACACACATTGCATATGTATGTATGTAGAATGGTAAATACCAATTAGGGCCCCTAAGGACTGGTGCAGTTGTCAAAAGTGACTTAAGTTACATGAATGATTCATCACAGGCTTTTGTCCATGCAAACTCGGCCTCCTTCATAAGTAATGTATATAGAGGACTCGCTATTTTACTAAAGTTTTGAATGAAACACTTGTAATAGCCAGGATGTCCTAAGAAGGATCTAACATATTTTTGATTAGTAGGTGTAGGCAATGTGAGAATTACCTCTATTTTTTTAGGATCTACTTGAATGCCAGCTTCTAAGATGAAATATCCCAGCACTAATCCTTCCTGCATCATCATGAAACATTCCTCACTATTGATAGACAGGTTGTGTTCTTGACATTTGATCAACACTTTTTCTAAGTTCCTCAAAGCCTCCTCAAAAGTAACACCGAATGTAGTGAATTCATCCATGTATATTTCCATACAATCATGTGATATGTCAGCAAAAATGTTGATCACAGCTCTTTGGAAAGTAGTTGGTGCATTACATAAGCTAAAAGGTAACATAGAATATGAATATGTTCCCCTATGGAATGTGAATGTGATCTTCTCTTGATCCTCTAGAGCAATGTTGATCTGGTTATAACCACTATATCCATCCAGAAAAGAGAAGTACTTCTTTCCAGCTAAAGTGTCTAAAACTTGATCAATAAATGGCAAGGGAAAATGGTCTTTCTTTGTGGCATTATTCAATTCCCTATAATCTACATAGATTATCCATTTACCCCTCTTTTTAGGTAATATGACCAAATGTGATACCCATTTTCTATCAGAGATTGGATATATGAAACCAACATCCAACAACTTTTGAAATTTAGTTTTGACTATTTCTCTCAAGGATGAGTTAATTCTTCTCTGAGGTTGGCAGAGTGGTAGATTGCCTTCATTGATGTAGATTTTATGTGTGCAAAGCTTTGGGTTTAGGCCTATCATGTCCCCATAATCCCAAGAAAATACTTTTTCATGCTTACATAAGAGCTTAGTTAACAATGCCAATTATTGTGGTGGAAGCTTATTGTTAACATGGAGATTGTGACCAAGAGAAAGTTCCAAAGTAGTTGTTAGTTCTAGCATTGACACTTTAGAGATTGGGCTTGTAGCTACTTCATAGGGTAGTAATTGATTGATTATATTAGGATTTGCTGGAAAAATACAGTCCTCATAGGTACATAATTGCAAAATAGAGCTTCCAGAAATATATTTTTCTATGACACACTCATTGGTAAGGATACTTTGAATCAAATCATCTTCTTCTCATTTTTTTAGGAAGTTTTTCCTGTGTAAAATCATTAGTTGAGAAACATAATTTATCTCTTCTTCCTCATCTCCCAAATATGGCCAAATAGGTGTACTCAAATCTGGTTGGGGTTGGACAAGAGGATATAATGCTAACTTCTTTATTGCTTGGCCATTTGAAATTGTCATGTTACCTGATCTATAAATAATATTGGCATCAGTGGTGGCTAACCAAGGTCTTCCAAGGATAACTGGGTAGCCATCAAATTTTACCTTAGGTGATAATATCAGGAAATATGCAGGATATTCCCATGAATCCAATGTGACTGCTATATCATCTATGATGCCATCTGATGTTACAGTGGAACTATTTGCAAGTTGTAAGACTGTTGGTGTGGTTCTTAATCCCTCTATGCTCAACCTATTCATGGTATCCTTAGTCATAACATTTATAGATGCGCCCAAATCAACTAGAGCATTTTTCACAGACTGACCATTAATTATGAGATCAACAACTGGGCTTCCAAGGTCAGAATACTTTGGTATGACTATTTTTCCCAACATAATATCTACAAGTTGACCTATCACATGGACTATTTGAGGATCCTTTTTCTTATGTCCAGGATTTTTAAGGCATGCTTCCTTTATAGATTTTCCATAAAGAGGAACATCTTTGATATCTTGGAACAGAGGAATCTAGATATGCATGTTTTTCATTTGCTCAAGGATATCAAATGGTGTTTCTTCTTGGGGTATAGGTTTCTCAATGCTAAGCCTTTATGGAAAGGGAGGATTGATTGAGCTAGGAACATCAGTTTTACTTGGCATATCAGTTGGTTGTACAATATTTGGCAAAGTACATTATAGTAGTAGTGTTGATGTTGCAGGAATGTCTAGAACTTCTGTTATAACAGGCGGCTCAGGTGTAGGCAGAGTAATACCAGATCTCAAATGTATATCAGATATCTCTAGTGCATATTTAGGGTACTATTGTGTATCGGTGGAATACATTGGTTGTTGTTGTTTCTTGTTGTTAGGATTAGGCTGAGGATGAGTAGGCAATTGTGTTTTCTTTGGAGTAGGACTCGTGGCTGTAGGAGGTGGCATTATTGTAGGTTGAGACACTGGAGGTGGTAAGGGTGGATAACCAAGATTTTGGTTAGGCCACTATTGAGGCCCTCTCCATTGGTTATATGGTTTCCAATTCCCTTGTGGTGGCTACCATTGATTTTGAGGCTGAGGCCACTAGTTTTTTTGTTGGTTAGGCCACTAGTTTTGCTATTGATTGGGCCACTGGTTATTCCAAGCAGGTTTGGAGTACTGATAAGTGTTTTGATAACTTTGGTTTTTCCATTGATTATTATAAGGAATACAAAATTTCAAAGGATTCTGATGCATAGCTTGTCTTGAAGCCCATGGCCGACGTTGAGAAACAAAGAACACTTGCTCATTGTCCCCTTCTATTTTCATGTACTTGGTAGGCAAGTGTTGGTTCTCCAAATTTTCCACCAACTTGCATCCACAATATTTCTTTTGTTTGTGGCAGTGAGGACAATACTCGGCTAGCAGTGCTTAAGCATCTGCATGCTTCTTCTTGGCAGCCATGGTGTCCAGGTGTGTAGCAACATCATTAATGATGTCTTTCTTGAAGTCTGACAGCAGGTTTTAAATATCTAACTTAGAAATATCTGAGGTGTTCCCCTTAGTAACTGTAGACCGGAATCCTCTGCCCTTTTTGACAGTTGATCTTGAATAATTGAGGCAAATTTTCTTAAGGTCATCCCAGGAAGATTGAGATATATCTCATCCAGCTATGAGGTCTAGTGCTTCCAGGCAGCTATCATTGACTCCTCTCAAGAAGATGAGTTTTTGTGAATCCTCCTCCACCACATGTTGTGGATTCTTCTATAAATTGTACAGAAAATGTGAAACATAGTCTTCTAAAGTTTCATCCTCCTTCTGTGACATTCAAAAAATGTCACCTCCTCTTGGGTCACCCCCTTGCAATACTCTTTGTACTTCTGCAAAAAAAGAGTCTACATTTCATCCCATCTAGTTGTTGCATTATCTTCTAAGCCCATAAAACATCATAGGGCAGACTCATTCAATGTTGCTGGAAAAAACTTGAGCTTGTGGCCATCAGTGTTGTAGTCAAAGCTTTGACAGAGAATGTCAAACTCAAACAGAAAGGTGTCAGGATCTTCAATTATTAGGCCATAGAACTTTGGGAGTGCAGCAGTGGGTATGTTTTTGAGATTTGCGTTGTTGATTAGGATAGGTAGAGGAAATGGAAATGTAGGTTGTGCCATTACTGGAGGTATTGGAAAATGGAATGGCTGTTGGAAAGGAATATTAGCTACAGGGTTATGGACAATAGGTGCACTTGGAATATAATTATCAAGGAGACTGGAAAAAAATTCAGCAAAAGGTCATAGACCAACTGCATCAAAATGTGTTTCTTCAGAGGAAGATGTTGCAAGAAATTCAGGACTTGCATCAACAAAAGTTAACTCAACTTATTCAACTTCTTCATTCAGATTCACAGACTCTCCTGGAAGAAATCTTCCATATTCATCTCGTCTTCTTCCTCTTTGATGCATGCAAGTAAATTCTTCACACTTGTGAAGGAAGTTCAGGACTGCAAACTACTATCTAAAAAGAAAGAAACTATCTAAAAGTGGAAAATGACTCAATAAGGTTCTCAGCTTGACACCATCCCTGACAACGATGCCAAAAATGAACCGCCTCACAATAGGTACTAGTAATCATGTCAAAGCCTCTCCTAGGAATAGTATATTCAAACTAAGGATTAATTTTCCTACCATGAGGTGCATTTAAATTGTCAACCCAGGGAATTATACTTGAAATGGGACAACACAATATGTGCACTAAGTTTCTCAAAGAGTCATACTACCTATGATGCAGGAAGTAAAAGTGCGTGAAAGAAACCTATGCTATTGCTGCAAGAAAGAAACCTATGCTATTGCTGCAAGAAAGAAACATACTTGACTACTTAATGGAATTAATGCTGAAAACTGCAAACTTAACTTAAATATATTCTATCAACCCATAGCATTCACCATAATTATCCGTGCAAGTGCTGCAAGAACATACATGAATCTAATGCTGCAGGAATGAAACAGTAAATTCCTATTTGAAATGTTGTAAATGCTGAAAGTAAATCTAATATGCTCTAATCTAATCCACCTCCCAAGTGGGCCTCATTGGTTGGATTTTTCTAACTACTAACACATAAGGTAAACCAAAATCACTTCATTATATTTCAGAAACTGGTTACATAAGAACAATGCACAGAACTGGAAAAGTAACTTGTTGTGCAAGATGAAATAATATATTTTCCAAAAACTCCGAACTTACAAACTAACAATCAAATCCCTATAAATAGAGGATTGATGCTTATTCAAAACGTAAAGATAAGTTCCAACTTAAATCTCGCCATAGAAGAAAAAGGAAATGTAATAGCCCATGACATTTGTAATAAAGTCTGGATGACCGATTCAACAAGGTAATGAGCACTGAGGAAATATAGCAGAGTTATACTCCTCTATTATCTAGGATGGTGGCTCCTCCAATGTAGCAGGCGTGTCTCTCGGTGCCATGATAATTTTCCCCATCGCAACTAGACTTCAACATTTTTTCTTTAATGTTGTCAACCACTCTCAAGCTGCTCCTTTTTCCTAGCAAGTTAGTAGCATAAAAAAATGTATACAAGTAAACTTAGTCAAATCAATCCAAATTTTAGAACACACATTCTGATAGCTATATTAAGTACTGCAATATATATAACTTTTAGCAAAATATGTCATAGCTAACTACCCATGGGCT
Source organism: Thuja plicata (assembly GCA_018584345.1). Taxonomy (NCBI): domain Eukaryota; kingdom Viridiplantae; phylum Streptophyta; class Pinopsida; order Cupressales; family Cupressaceae; genus Thuja; species Thuja plicata. The sequence continues at coordinate 202,818 of MU226246.1, forward strand.
TGGTGATTCTAATTGTACTTATCAAAAGTTCACATAGTTATAGGTTAACAAATGTCTTGGTAATGTCTTAAATAGAGTATAAAGATAACATAAAACAAAGATAATAAATTGTCTCATCAAACCCCTTAGAGGACCTATGTATACATCAGGATGCCTTTTGGTTTTATGAATGCAGGAGCAACATTCCAATGAGCCATGGATGTTGTTTTCAAAGATTTCATTGATTTATTTATGGTTATTTATCAAGATGACTTGAGAGCATATTATAAATAAGAAAAGGATCACCATGATCATCTTGAAAAGTGTTCATTAGAGTTGTTGAATATGGAGTGCCTTTGAATCCTAAGAAGTGTGAGTTTGTAGTCACAAAAGGAAAATTGTTGGGTTACATTGTATCAAAGGAAGGGGTAAGGATTGACCTAGAGAGGATAGAAGAAATCCAAAAGGTCCTTTCCCCAAATAATGTCAAGGGAGTGCAGTATTTCTTAGGAAATATAAATTTTGTTAGAAGGTTCATTTTCAACTTTAAAGAAATTTTGAAACCAATAATTAAATTTTTGAAGAAAGATGCCAAGTTCCAGTGGGATGATGAGGCATGGTATGCCTTTGAGAAAATAAAAAAGGCTATCCAGGAAGCCCCTGTCTTAAGGTCTCCTGACTATATTAAACCATTCTCACTTTTCTCTTTTGCATCTTTCCATACAATAGTTGTTGTATTACTGCAAAAGGATGAGGAAGGACATGAGCATCCCATTGCATTTTTTAGAAAATCACTCCAAGCTGCAGAACTAAATTATGAGGTGATGGAGAAGCAAGAATATGCATTAGTAAAGGATTTAAATTCATTCATGCCTTATCTAGTCTGTTCAAAAGTAATAGCATAGGTACCTCATGCAATTGTTAAAGACATTCTTACCTAGTCAAAAGTTACTGGAAAAAGATGCAAATGGATAAATAGGGTCCAGGAATTCAATCTAGAAATCCATATCACAAAAATAGTGATAGGATTGGGCTTAGAAAATCTCATGACAGAGGAGAATATGGATTTAGTGCAAGTGAATAATATGGATTTGCAAGACCTAACACTCACTAGCATTGAAAGACATGCCTGGTATTCTGATATTGTCTATTTCATCAAGAATGCTAAATGCTCTGATACTATGAGTGACAATCAGAAAAGGACTATAAGGCTGAAATCCCAGAATTATACCTTGATACAAGGAGAATTGTACTGGAAGAATAGAGATGGTGTACTCTTTTTATGTCTAGATGAAAGGAAAACTGATAGAGTATTGAAAGGAATGCATGATGGCTTATGTGACAGACACTTCTCTGCTAAGACAACTGCCCACAAAATTCTAAGGGCCGGTTACTATTGGCCCTATATTTTCAAGGATTCTTTCAATTATGTGCAAAAATGTGACCCTTGCCAAAGATTTTATTCTAAATTAAAATTTTCAGGAGATCTATTATTGAATCCAGTACAAGCTCAAGCCCCTTTTACTATGTGGGGAATTGACTTCATTGAAGAATTTCCATAAAAGTGAAGTGGTGGACACAGCTAGATCCTGGTTGCTATAGACTATTTTACAAAATGTATTGAAGCAATCCCTATGAAGCGAGCAACCAGTAATGTTGTTATTGATTTTTTATGGAAAATGTCTTGACTAGTTTTGGTGTTCCCTTAAAAATAGTAACAAACAATGCCAAATGTTTTAGTTATGAAGAGTTTCAAGATTTCTGTGATGAAAATGGAATTTTCATATCCTATTCCTCTCCATATCATCCACAAGAAAATGGACATGCAGAATCAAGCAACAAAAGTATTCTGCAAATCTTGAAGAAAATCTTAGAAACAAACAACAGAGCATGGCATTCAAAACTTAAGTTAGCCTTGTGGGATGATAGAGTGACAATGAAAGTGGCCACTGGTAAGTCACCTTTTGAACTAGTATATGGTGTATAGGCTAGGTTGCATGTGAATAATTTGTTCCATGTATACAAGTGCATCATGGATCAAGAGCTAGAAGTAAATGATGCTCTACATGAGAGGAGGGTCCAATTGATTGAGCTTGATGAAAATAGAAGAGAAGGATAGAATAAAAATGTGAGAAATCAATAGAAGATGAAGTACTTGTTTGACAAAAGGGCCAGTACAAGAAAATTCCAACCAAATGATATGATATTGCAATGGAATGCCACGGTTGAGGATAAAGGAAAGCACAAGAAGTTTGAATCTCTATGGTTGGGGCCTTTTATTATTCATCAAGTTCATGGAAAGGATTCTTATTTTCTAAAAAATATGGATGGTGAGGTGTTTGAATTTCCAATCCATGGACAATTCTTAAAGCCTTTCTTCAATTAGTTCTACTTTCCATGCACAATAGTTTTGTATTTTATGTACATGCATGTTTGTTTCCAAGTTGTGTGTTTCTTTTCTGTAGTAGGTTAGTGTGTTTGTGGTTTTCTATCCCAGATATCTAGTTTCTTGCACTGAACTTGCTTTCAAATCATCCTCAGATAGAGCCACTATTGGGTATACTTTAGTTTTTCTGAGTTGTCTCAAAAAATTTGGTCCCTGGTGTCAGTTTGTGCCTTGGCCTTAAACTGGTTTCAGGTGTTTCAGCAAAAATTCTTGAAAATGTCTATATCCTAAGAAATTATGCTTTAAAAATATTTGAGAACCCAAAACCCTAAGTCCTATTTGTCTTTTGTAGGGTTTGTGATGTCTAATTTATAAAGTTGTGCCCTAGTTTCTTATTTCTTCGAGTTGACCTTTATGTGCATGTATTCTATGTCTTTTAAGTCTCTAAGTCTCGTGAAGGTTGGTCGTTAATTCTTTTCATTTAGCGAACTGGTGCAATAGTTATCTCTAAGTCTCCAGAGATTTGGCAGTTAGTTGAAAACATTCAGTGATTCAACGATAATCTTATCTCTGAATCTTGAGATTATCGCGGTCAAGTTGGTAACATTCAGAGATCAAGCGATGAAGTAAAGGGCTTAACAACTAATGTTAGTCACTGGATCTTATAAAGAAATGGTTAAGTCATTTGAAATTTAGAGATCAAGCGCAGACTGTCGATGCTGGCAAAGATCAAATGCTATCACTGAATCTTGTGAGTTAAGCCGAGGTTAAGAAATCATTCAGTGACTTGCAAAGAGCTTTTATCTCTGAATCTTGTAAAGAGCCCTATTAGAAATAACTGAGAGGGGGGGTGAATCAGTGGACTCAAATTTTTTCCAATTAACCCAAAAACTTAGTACCAAAATATTAAGCCTCTATTTATCTTCAGTCCTACAAGATGTATGCCTTCAAATATACTTATCAAATAACTACTGCTCGTAGTGCTCTGTTAAACCTTATTCTTAATGTTTACCGAATAGTAGTCTTTCATTTACCAAAAATAGTAAATTGCATAGTGTATACTAATCAATCCAAATTAGTTATGTGTAATGCAAAACACTAAAGTAATGACTCATAAATACATTGACACATGGATTTTTAATGTGGAAACCCTGTTAAGGCCTATTAAGGGAAAAACCACTTGGGACCGGTAACCCAAAATTTTCACTCTTTTAAAGTGAGCTCGGTGAAGAGCCAACCCTATTAAGGTTACAAACACATTGTTAGCTGTGAGATTATTAGAGGATTTAAAAGATTAGTTTGTAACTTGATATCAGGCATCTCTATGCTACCATCTATGACCAAACCCAGTGTTGTTTATCAAATGGTATCTGGTATCTCTTGCTATCTTCATGATCAAACTTTTTGATACTCCTTGGGATGTATCTCAATATAGAAAGGATCTTCAAATCCTTCTCTGTTAAGAGACTTTCTGAATCAATGGTTAAACTGAAACAATAAATGATTTGTTCACATATACAACTTATACTTGCAGATTTTTAGATCTATTGTAAGCTCATTAAATCATTTTGATCAATATATGTTTTCAATACCTTTGCTCCACTTTTTTCTGCTTGTTGATGTTGTGCTCTATTGCTCGGTGTCCGCAAAAATCTTTAGCTCTTTCTTTAGCTTGACTGATCAGGATTGTATGAAGTTATTCTTCACTAGTTTCTCTTCAGCATCCTCTTTTTCATTCACTCCCCTTAATTCATAATGAATTAAGTTGTCTCTTTATAGACATGATATCACTATTTCTCTCTTCTTGATTTTCTTGTTCTTGGTGTGATCCACAATCCCAATCTTGAGTTAAAGAAAAACTCTTGTTTTATCTCATAGAAATCTTCTTGCCAACTAGATGAAATATCTTTAAATCCTTTACTTATCTCTAGCTTTAACTTGTCGATTAAAACAATGTCAACAACCAATTAAGTCTATCTTTAGCTCTGCCAGCTAGATATTTTATCATTTTTGAACTCTAGTTAACTTCGGTGTTTTAACTCTTTGATAGCTTCGGTCAACACTTCAATTTTCCTTGGGCTTCTCCATCGGTTAACATTGTAATTCTGGCCATCGGTAATGCTTGTGATTTTTCTCATCGATAATGCTGGTCGATTTATTTGCTCGGGCATCACTGTGACTTAACTTTCGGTTATCTCTGTCCTTCAATTTCCACTAGCCGTCAATTTTTGAAGTCATTTTAGTGAATGCTGGTCTTTTATGCATTACTGAAGCATAATCTTTATCTCTCTGATTCTCAGAAGTCTTTGACACTTTGAATATAACCGATCAGATTATATCAAGTTGACATCAATGAAAATACAATCCATTAACTGATTTAATGTCTTGCATTATCTTTCTACATTTCGGTGATCAACTTAACATCTTCAAACATCCAATCAATTACATGTCATCAATCTCTCCCTTTGGCATTGATGGAAACACACTACATTATCACACTATATTATTACTAATACAATATGAAATATAACAGTTGAAGTTCATCAATATTTCCTATTGTAACTATTGCAAATGTTTGGCTCTCGGTAAGCTCAAATAGCTTAGATTTGTTTCTTGCAGAGTGAATTTATTCAATCTTTAATCCCTTTACTAGATAGATATAGCAACTTCTATCTTTGTTTTTGATATGTGTTCTGCCTTGACTATTCCTCTTCTTCAACATCTCTTTTTCCTTTGACAGCAGTCTCTCCCTTAGTATGCATTCTCTCCCTTTTGTTACTTCTCTCCCTTTGATGGATATTTCATATGTAATCAATCTCTCTGGATATTGATTAACTCTTTCTTTGAATTCTTAGGAACTTTGCTTCATGGATAATTATATAATCTCTTTCTGATAATGAGATAATCTCTCCCTTTGACAACAATGTCGAACAATTCTTCTATATCATCTTCCATTCCCTTTTTATAATATACTCCTTGAATTTCCCTATCCATCAACAATACATTGACTCTGGTGTTCGGTGTAGATTTGTACCTTGTTATGTATAGATGTACCTATTGTTGTTCATCTCAGTGCTTGCATCAACCTAAATGATATTATGATTTGTGTATAGGTTGATGCAACCTCCTAGTTAGCTTACTGACCAATAGACAAGGGTTGTACCCCTAGTCTCTTTCTCAGGTACTCAAATGTATCTTTTGGTAATGGCTTGGTAAATACATCAGCTAACTGTTCCTTTGATTAAACATATTCTAGTATCACTTCTTTTGTTTATACCTATTCTCTTAAATAGTGATACTTGATAGCAATATGCTTAGTCTTAGTATGCATGACTGGATTCTTAGAAATTTTAATTGCACTAGTATTATCACAATAGATAATCACTGGTTCAAGAATCTTCATATTCATACCTTCCAACAATTGTTTGATCCATGCAATATTGGAGCAACTTGCAGCAGCAACCACATATTCTGCTTCTGCAGTAGACTGAGAGATGCATCCTTGCTTCTCGTTGATCCATGTGACAAGTCTGTCACCCATGAAGAATGATCCTGCAGTTGTGCTTTTTCGATCATCAATGTTTCCAGACCAATCAACATCTATATAGACTTGTAGCTCAAAATTTCCTTCTCTTTTATACCATAAGCCATAGTCCTTGGTGTTCTTCAGATATCTCAGAATTATCTTGACAACAGTCATATGTGATTCTTTGGGTTTAGCAGAGAATCTTGCAACTATTCCAACTGCATGTGCAATATCTAGTCTAGTATGAACAACATACATTAGTTTGGCAATCATTGATCTATACAAGGTTTGATTTACCTCATTTGATTTGTCTTCGTTTGTCAACTTACATTCGGTAGCCATAGGTGTTCCAACTGGTTTGGAATCTTCCATTTTGAATATCTTCAGCACTTCCTTGATGTATTTGGACTGAGTGATATATATGCCTGCATCTTGTTGAAAAATTTATAGACCAAGAAAGAATTTGATCTCCCCAAACATATACATTTCAAACTCTTTGCTCATTTTGTTAGCAAAGGATTTGCATAGCATTTCATTTCCCCCAAAAATGATATCATCAACAAATATTTCAGCAATCAGAATATTACCATCGATATCTTCTTTTAAGTACAAATTTATATTTTCACTTGTTTTTACAAATTCAATGCTAATGAGATAGGAGTGAAGTCTTTCATACCAAGCTCTCGGTGCTTATTTCAATCCATACAAGGATTTATGTAGTCTACATACCATGTTTCTCTTGTTTGGATCTACAAACCCTTCTGGTTTTTCAATGTATACCTCTTCTTCAAGTATTCCATTTAGAAATGTAGATTTGACACCCATTGGGTATACCTTGAATCCTTTGAATGTAGCATAAGCAAGAATAATTCTAACTCCTTCTAGTCTAGAAATGGGTGCAAAGGTTTCTCCATAATCAATACCTTCTTCTTGTGCATACCCCTTGCATACTAATCTTTCTTTATATATTGTGACTTCTCCATTCTCATTCAGCTTGTTTATGAATATCCATTTGGTACCGATGACATTCTTTTCATCTAGTCTCGGTACTAGTGTCCATGTACTATTCTTCTCAATCTGTTCCATTTCTTCATTCATAGCACTTAACCATTCCTCATTTTCAAGTGCAGTATTAACAGATTTAGGCTCAAAATAAAAAAGTAAACATCTAGTGTTTAGTGACTTACTTCTTGTTCTCATTCCAGCCTTCTTATCTCCTATGATCTGATTCTATGGATGATTTCTTCTGACATACTTGGAAAGTTTTAGTTCAGCTCTTTGTCCATCATTCTGATCATCTTCTTAACCTTCATTTTGATCTCCATTGCTCGGTACATTATCTTGAGTATTATCCTAATTTTTGTTAATTGTACCCTATTGCTCGGTTGTAATGTTCTATTGCTAGGGAGTGATACATAGTTGCTTGAGTAGAGTGTCAGGTTCTTTGGTGTAAACAAACCTATTGTAGTCTTCAAGTTCTTTTCTGCTTTCCTTATATTTGTTTTCTGAAAATTCATCTATTCTTACATTTTCACTTTCAATGATCTTGTTAGATGACTTGTTAAGACATTTATAAGCCTTGCTTTTGGTGGAATACCCTAGAAAGATACCTTCATCACTTTTGGAGTCAAATTTTCCATTTTTATCATCTTTCAAAATATAACATTGACTACCAAAGACTCTGAAGTAACTTACATTGGGTGTGTAACCATACCAAAGCTCATATGGTGTCTTCTTTATCTCCTTCAATTGTAATCTATTTAATGTGTAGACAATAGTACTGATAGCTTCCCTCCATAAATTTTGAGTGATGATTTTATCTGATGCAGTGCAAGGCAGGAGAATCCCCAATGGAGATGTCCTAGCCCCCAGCAAATATCCACACAATAGAAGATAATAATAATACAGAGATTTATATCCACATAATGCAAATACTCATAATAGAATCATCATATTTTCATCCAACATGCCCGGCTATAAGGCCTTCCGGGTTACGGCCAAATACAATGCAATTACAATAGAAACTCTGTAAGATCTCGCAAGATCCAAACTAAACTCTAGCTAGCCCAGATCCACACACTGGTAGGAAACCCACAAGGAAGATCTAAACTTGTGCTCGCAAGCCCACCAAGCAATCCCCTTGTTTCCCAAGCCGCAGCCACTAGCTCTTCTCAAAACTCGCTTCTCTACCTCTTCCTCTTCTCCAGGATGGATGAATGAA
>MU226246.1:212875-228040 GCA_018584345.1 Thuja plicata
AAATTAAATACAAATACCGAAATTAAATGCCACAAGTCGGCCAACAACAATAATTAAATGCCCAAAATAGTTGTCTTAGTAAAATTGCGATATCTCCTAGCTCCGAATGAATTAGGACTCGTGCTTCAAACCGTAGGTAGAAATATAGGCCCTCTTCAATCTCTAAAATTTGAATCCTCTAACTCTTTGTGGAAAATTACTTATATGTCTTGTAATAGGCACCAAATTCCTAAGTAAGGCCGAGCTCCTCCCAGTCCATGCCAAGCAACCAAGACCATGCCAATTTCCATTAAATACATCAAAACCAATTACCAAAGACCCAAGTAGGTCCAAAAAACTCTACCAAATCCCTCACACATGAAAATAATTCCACACGACTCCTTCAAATATCCCAAACATGCAGGATAGCCAACTACCCTGGGATGCTCCTGCATCATTATCAATCATCAATGTTCTTGCACAGTAAACAATTGATTTGTTTCTCCTCTGAGAAATTCTATTTTTCTGTGGTGTTCTCAGTGCATAAACTTGTCTTTTAATTCCATGCTCATTATAGAAGTTAGTAAATTCATCTGAAATAAATTTCCCTCCTCTATCTGACCTTAAGCATTTCAATTTCTTATCACTTTATTTTTCTACCATAGCCTTATACCATTTAAACATCTCGAATGCTTCTGATTTATCTTTTAAGAACATAACTGTCATCATTCTAGAATAATCATCAACAAAGAGAATGCAATACCTATCTCCATAGTAACTCTTTGTCCTCATGGGTGCACATACATCAGTATGGACTAATTCTATAATTGCATTAGATGTATGGGCTTTACTCTTGAAACTAGACTTTGTCATCTTACCTTTTTGACAGTTCTTGCACATGATATGCACGGAATTTGACATGCTCAGTAAGCCTCTGACTTTTCTTTTATTGCTTATCTTTATCATGTTGTCAAAATTCACATGACACAATCTTTTGTGACACAACCATATGTCTTTGTTTATAGCCATTAAACAAGTGTTGTTAATGTCATCAAGATAGAAAAGGTTACCTTTTGTCTACTCACCAGTTTTGATCAACCTTCCTGATTCATTGAAGATATTTGCCTTCTTATTCTCAAATGCTACTCGGTGATGTGTATTTTTCAGCTGTGAAACACTTAATAGATTATAATTTAGTCCTTTTACCCAGTAAGCATTTTCACATTTGATCAGGTTATTCAACATTATGTTTCCTTTACCTTCAACTAGACAAGGTGTGTCATTACCCATTCTTACTGATCCACCATTATAGTATTCAAAAGTTTCAAACTTTTGCTTATCACCGATCATGTGGTGAGTGCATCCACTATCTATAGTCCAGACATCATTCTTACTAAGCTTAGATATGAGTGCAATTTCTACATACCTTTCTTCTTCATCATCTAAATCATCTTTCATGGCTACAAATACCATCTAAATGTCTTCTTTAGATTCGGTGTCAATATCATCATCTTTGTTCTCAGCTAGGTAACTATATTTCTTTCCTTTGTCCTTGTAGTCTCAGGTATCTCTTCTTTTAGATTGTCGCTTGCTTCGATAATCTCTGTTATCACCTCAGTCAAACTTCTTTTCATAATTTCTATCATTACTTGTATCATATTTTCTTTTGTTAGGACATCTTGCAGCAAAGTGTCTAAAATCTTTACAATTAAAACATTCAAGTGGTAATTTACCTTTGTATCTACCTTTGCCTCTCTGTAATCTTCTTGCCATTAGTGCTTCAATCTCATCAAATCCTTGATCCTGATTATCACTTTCACTATCATTCTTAATAGTGCATCTATGACTTGACTTACTTATTTTCAAAGAATATTTGAATGCAGATTCTATAGATGGTAAGACACTATTATCAAAGTTATTCATCTCAAATGAAAACAGTCTACCAATCAGACTATCTAGAGTAACTGTATAGTTTGCAACTACTCTCATTTCTTGTATAGAAGAAACTCTAATAGCATATACAGGGAGTAAGGTTCTTAATATTTTACTTACCACTGTCTCCTCTTCAAGTAAACCTCCAACTCCTCGGATAGCATTAACTACCTCTTTGATTCTGCAGCTATATTAAGCGATATTTTCTCCTTCTTTCATCCTTAGGTCATCAAACCTCCATCTTAGGCTTTCTACCTTGGCTCTTAGTACATTAGCATCTCCTCCATGTACCAGCTTCAATTTATCCCATATTTTCTTTGCAGAGGTTCAAGTTTTGACATCTTCAAACTTAGCATCAAAGAGTGAGGAAGAAAGTTCTATCATCATGCAATTATGTTCATGCTTTTCTCTCAATTTCTCAAGAGTATGAGGTCTTGTAGGTAACACATATTCAGTATCAAGGTATTGAGTAACATCATTAGCAATACATGATAGGTGGATTCTTATTCTACTTTACCATGATGCAAAGTTGTCTTTATTCACCTTGGGCACATCTCATTTATTCATCTGGTGATATTTTTGTTGAGTTGTTAAACTCCCTTTCTAATAACACAAGCTCTGATACCAATTGTTAGAAATAACTGAGAGGGGGGGGGTGAATCAATGGCCTCAACAATTTTCCAATTAACCCAAAAACTTAGTACCACAATATTAAGCCTCTAGTTATCTTTAGTCCTACATGATCTATGCCTTCAAAAATACTTATAAAATAACTACTGCTCAGAGTGCTCTGTTAAACCTTATTCTTAATTTTTACCGAATAGCAGTCTTTCATTTACCGAAAAATAGTAAATTGCTTAGTGTATACCAATCAATCCAGATTAGTTATGTGTAATGCAAAACACTAAAGTAATGACTCATAGACACATTGACACATGGATTTTTAACATGGAAACACTATTAAGGGAAAAACCACTTGGTACCGGTAAACCAAAATTTTCACTCTTTTGAAGTGAGCTCGGTGAAGAGCCAACCTTGTTAAAGGTTACACACACATTGTTAGGTGTGACCTTGTTAGACGATTTAAAAGATTAGTTTGTCACTTGATATCGGGCATCTCTATGCTACCTTCTATGACCAAACCAAGTGTAGTTTGTCAAATGGTATCTGGCATCTCATGCTATCTTCATGATCAAAATTTTGGATACTCCTTGGGATGTATCTCAATATAGAAAGGATCTTCAAATCCTACTCAGTTAAGAGACTTTCTAAATATATGGTTAAACTGAAATAGTAAATGATCTATTCACATATACAACTTATACTTGCAGATTTTTAGATCTATTATAAGCTCATTAATCCATTTTGATCAATATATCTTTTCAATACATTTGCTCCTCTTATTTTCTACTCGTTGATGTTGTGCTCTATTCCTTAGTGTCCGCAAAAATCTTTAGCTCTTTCTTCAGCTTGATTAATCAGGACTATATGAAGTTGTTATTCATCAGTTTCTCTTTAGCATCCTCTTTTTCATTCACTCCCCTTAATTCATAATGAATTAAGTTATCTCTTTATAGACATGGTATCACTGTTTCTCTCTTTTTGATTTTCTTGTTCTTGGTGTGATCTGCAATCTTAGCCAATCTTGAGTTAAATAATAACTCATGTTTTATCTCATAGAAATCTTCTTACCAACTGGATGAAATAGCTTTAAATCCTTTACTTATATGTGGTTTTAACTTTTTCATTAAAACAATGTCAACAATCAGTTAAGTCTATCTTTAGCTCTGCTAGCTAGATATTTTGTCATTTATGAACTCCAGATAACTTCAGTGTTTTAACTCTTTGATAGCTTCGGTCAACACTACAGTTTTCCTCAGGCTTCTCTTCCGGTTAACACTGTAATTTTGGTCATCGGTAATGCTTGTGATTTTGCTTGTCGGTAATGCTCGTCGGTTTATTTGCTCAGGCATCACTGTGACTTAACTTTCGGTTATCTCTATCCTTCATTTTCCACTAGCCATCAGTGTTTGAAGTCACTTTAGTGAATGCTGGTATTTTATGCATTACTAAAAGCATAATATTTATCTCTCTAATTCTCTAAAGTCTTTGACACTTTGAATATAACCGATCAGATTATATCAAGTTGACATCAATGACAATACAATCCATTAACTGGTTTAATGTCTTGAATTATCTTTCTACATTTAACATCTTCAAACATTCAATTAGTTACATGTTATCAAGCCCATGGTTAAGTATTTCATTCAGAGATCACCAGACTTGTGTTGGCGCTGAATCTTTGAACATGAGCTGAGTTGAGTTAAATCTTAAGAAATTAAGAGTTGACCATTGATCACATCTCAGATGTGTGGCTATCACTGAATCTCTAGATAAATAAATCCAAGCAGAAAGAATTCAATGATCAAGAGATAGAAGACCGAGTTTCATCAGATGTTGAAATGTGTCCAGGAAGTTAGCAAGATGTGCGGATGGTGCTAAGTCTCATAACAGAACCTAGAGTAAAGAAAGTATCAAGCGATTCAGCGATTAGTCTTATCTCTGAATCTCCAGACTAAATCATGGTCAGGAATCTTATTAAGATAACACAAGATCTCCTTTATCTCTTGATCTTGAAACAAACCCGGGGTTAGATAAAGTATTATGAGATTAATCTTGGATCGTCGATGTAAACTTAAGATGAGCGGGTGGCACTAAATCTCCTGATTAAACCAGAGTCAATCTTTTCATTCAATGACTCAGAGATACATGTTATCTCTATATCTCTAAATCAAACCACAGTTACAAGAGGTATTCAAAGATTATGAGGTAAAGCTTTATCTCCCAATCTCCAAATAGACTCAGGGTTAATAAAATCATTCAGAAACTTAGAGAGGATCGTTGATCAGAGAAGAGATGTGTGGGTGGCGCCAAATTGCTAGATATAGTCCAATAGGTCAGAAAGAGTTCAACGATTATGAGGTAATGGTCTTAGATGCATACACATGCCTAAGTGGCCAGTCAAATCAGTGGTTCTCGCTGGATCTTGGATCAAAATCAGGGTTACATATTTTATTTGGTGATTCAGATATTAATTCTATCTCTGAATCTTAGGATTTGACCAGAGTTAGTATGGGTATTGGGAGATTTAGATATTTTAGTTATCTCTGAATCTCGGAATGAGCAAGGGTTAATTTTAAGTCATGAAGGATTTATTGTTAGGAGCTGATGAAAAATAGATCATGCGGCTACCTCGCGATCTCGTAAAGTGACTTGAGTTAATTAAAGTGTTCGGCGACTTGGAGAAAGATTTAGTCTCTGAATCTCTAAATTGAATAATGATAAAGTCAAGACATGTAAAGTTATATTGCGAGATTCAGAGATACAAAGAAATGAATTGCTTGGGGTTAAAAGGAAAGTTAGAGGTAAACTAAAGTAAATTTCATGTAGTTTTGTTTGGATTGTGTGGCTAGCGCTAAATCTAGAAATGAAATCAGAGTTACGTAAAATATTCAGCAACTTAGCGTGGTGCCTTGGCACTGAATCTCCAAATGGAACCTTAGTTAAAGACAGGTCTAATAAGATTAAATAGGGACCTTTGATACAGTAAAATATCTAGGGTTATCACTTGATCTTGTGATTTAACCCAAGTCAAGCAAATCATGTAGAGACTCAGAGATTGCCTTATCACTGAATCTCGAGATCAAAACTTGGGCCGAGTAAAGTCAAGTTGAGTTTTATTTAGAAATTTAGAGATGCCTATTACCGCTAAGTTTCTGAACATAACCAAGGGTTAAGGGATCATTTAGCAATTTAGAGATGCTTCTTATATCTAAATCTCTAGACCAGACCTAAGTTAAGAAAAACATCCAAAGATCCTGAGATTTAGTTGGTCCTTGAATCTCAAGATTGAACCTGAGTCAAGTAGGAATGCTCAGATTGAATGTGAACCGTCGATCAAGATTTAGATGAAAGTTGTGTGCTAAGTATCTTCATTTAATCAAAGTAAGAAGAAAACATTATGACATTAAGAGATAGCCTTGTCGCCAGGTCTCAGAAAGAAACCATGATTAGAGCTAGCAGTCAAAGATTACAAGATAAAGAATAGGTGCTAAGCATCTAGATAAACCCCAAAGTTAGTAAAGTGTTCAGTGACTTGGAGAGAGCATTATATATGTATCTCCATATGAACCATGGTAAAGCAGACTATAGTGAAATGATGAGAATCTTGTTGTTGCGCCATTACAAGAAAAATAAAGTAAATAACCAGGGTTGAGGAAAGATAGGAATCTGGACAAGGTACAGTACGTGGATAAGATGTAAAAAAGGCAAGATTTCCAAGCCAATCAGCTTGTGTTTAGCACTTTTTAACATTTTCTAAGGTTTTAAAAGCAAAAATTAATCATGACCTTTTCCAGCTCTTCTGTCAAATTGAATTACATGTCAACATCATACTCCGTGACTAGCAAAAAATTGAATTTGATACATGCATAATGAATGATAAGGTGACTGAACTATGACATTCAAAGTTCTCAACTAGCTTATTGCATTAATTTCTCAGTGATAAATAGACTCAGCACTTGTATGTTCTACTTATCAGAATTTCCAGAAGAGTAGAGCAAGAAATTCAGGAATTACAGAGATTTGTGAAGCATATCTTGTTCAGAGATAGTTAATTAAGAAGCAAGCCAAGATGAGTCAACTAGAATGTAGCAAGGCTTTATCCAGTGGGGGAAGCAAGGATATAGGGGAAGAACAAAAGGTGAAGAGAAATTACCTAGAAGAATTCATCATACTGCTTCCCGAGTCTAGCCAAAACAAAAAGGTTAGTGATGAAATTTTCTCTAACCCCATGTCTAGTTGTAGGAATTCCATTATGCCAAGTTGTACTGGTTACCATTTATTCAATTATTTCTACAGCAATAGACCTAGAAAAATCCTTGTTTGTAATCCTTGGACATTAGGACTGGCCAAATTCATAGTCCTAGATGTTTTCCTAGATGTTGACTTGCTAATTGAGTTATCTAGGAAATACGATATAGTGTCTAAGACTATTAGAAAGAATGATCAGACAACCCTAGTCACCTTATATAGGGCTTCTTTCATGAAATATTTTGGTATCTACCATGCCTCTTCCACAGAAATTGATCTAAGAAAATAGAAAGAAAAGTATAAGAAGGAAATCAATTTAGTAAAAAAATTGATCCTTAGTCACATGCCTAGGTTAGGAAAATATATAGCCCCATTACCCGCTAGCAAGAATGCACCTTATGAATTCAAAAACCTGCATTTCTACATGAAGTATCTAGCATATGGGCTATGTAGAGTATTGGGGATTGATGAAGATATGGAGAGAATGCATGCAGATCTGTTGAGGATCATCCTAGACATCATAACTCACATGTGAATCTGATTTTGATTACATTCAGTATGTTATTGACCAGATGCATGAGGGTTTTATGAGTCTTCAGAAGGGTATCCATCCAAAATTCATGCATTACTCTTTTTTGATGCACTTGATTCTTTTCCACAATATAAATTATATGGACACTCAGAATTTGAGACTTAGGAAACACATCAATGGCCAGCCAAACCCTCTACAAGTTTGGATTAGGGTTTGTAATTATACATAAAATGAGCATGAGTTATGTGGTTTCCAAAATTGGATTGTACATCTAATTTGACTTTACTTAGTACAAACATAGTCATGTTATCTCTCAAAGTGCTAAGGCTTCTAAGGCCTTGTGAATATGTTGATAAATGGCCAGGAGATCATAATTGGGGAGACTTCTATTTGGAGAAAACTTACACATTAATCAGAGTGTATGGTTGTCCTCAGTCCCCAGATATACTTCCAAAGTATGTTCCTCCAAGGGTTGCATTAATAGAATTCATTTGGAAACTAGTATGGACAGATAAAGAGCATTTGGCCCCTCACAGGAAAGGTATATTCACACCAAGGCATTTCCATATCTCTAATTTTTCTTGTGGGGAAGAAGGCCATAGAAGGAATAAACAAATGGTTGGGATAATATAGGATGAGCATGACCCAATATTGTTATGTAGACCCTGAGGGTTTCATTAAGAGTGCTAAGAAATTGTTAATCCCAAGTGTTACCAACATCCGAGGACATGAAGGATGTGATGAAGAGGATGTCATCAGAAAATTTATTGATGAGGAAGAAGTTGAGCAAAGAGAAGGAAAATATTGTGACCTGGTGGACTTGGAGAATCAAATGAAAAAGGTAGGGATTCCTTTTGGAGGTTTCTTCCTGGGATTTCCTTACATGACCAAGGTTACCAAAATGATTGATATGTATGATACCTTATACAATCAACTCGAAAGTCAAATAGAAGCAAAGAAAAAAGTGCCTAAAAAATACTCATCTTCTGAGTATGAAGAAGACAACGAGGGAGGTTATGAGTTGCATAGCACTCCTCAGATAGATCAACCACCTAGTTTTGAATAGAGCTCAGAATCTCATGATATTTAGGCAACAAGTGAGCCTCCTACAAAGAAGCAAACAATAGAACAAGAAGGACCCTCTCAAGAAGAGGTAGATGGAAAGAAAAAAGATATAGTATTTGCTTTGGTTACTAGTGATAGACAGTACCATCACCAATTGAGAAAGAGTATCAAAGAGGGAAAGAAAAAGGAGGAGATCTAGGAGGAGGTTGAATTGCCCCTCCAATTATGCAAGGATGAGAGGGAACTCTACCAAGAAGAGATTTTGAATGATGATGCTTTCATCAAGAGTGATGAATTCAATAACTTTCTCATTTGGAGAAAGCAACAAGAGATTGGATCCCTATTACAGATAAAAGAGGGTGCTACACTAGGGGATGTAGGCTTGCAAGCTCTGAAGGCCTATGATCCTTATTCTGAGACCATCACAACACAAGAGGCTAGGAAATTGGTGAAGTCTAGTGGGATTTTATTGTTCTGGGATGGGATCTAGCATCTACATTTATGTAGATCAGATCAGGAAGAAACCAGAGGCTCAATTATACTATAAAACTCAAATAAGAGAAATGATAAGAGGCTATGGCTATGACCCAAGGTCCCAAACTCTTGCTATGTTGTCCTTGGCCTCAAGAACACAAAAGCCATCTCTAGTCAGTATAGAAGAAAAGATGGATGGGGACAAGATTATTTGCATACTCCAAAACACCTCAGATTTGGAGATTTCAAAAGTTGTCACTCACTTTGCTAACCTAAATGAAGCAAAAACAGAGCAACTTTCACAAAGATATGGAAGGTTCTTTGATGAAACAATGGTTTTGGAAAAGGATAGGGAAAAGGGGCTAATGAAGATACAAGCATTAGAGGAACAATTGGAGGAACTGAAGGTGAATTTGTAAGAGGCTTCCAAGGCTCTTCCTCCTCTAGTGCAAGAAGTGGAAATTATTCATGCTAATGTCACTAAGGAGCCTGCACAATAAATTGAGACAATTGACAAGGATAGAAATGAGGTTGCTCTTTCTTCCCTGTTAAATATATTGTAGCATAGAATTGAGATATCAAAAGGAAAGATAGATGTACTTCACAAGGCATACATCAAGTCGCGTGATATTGAAAAGGGGGTAAAGGATTCAATAGAAACTTTGGATCCACTTTTCAGTGTCTGGTATGGAAGGGCATCTTTATTTGAGAGGCTAGAAGCATTGAAACCTCATAGGCCAGATCTTCTAGAATCAGTCAGCCAAGTTCGAGAGATGATTGAGAAAATTGGAACATCCTCTTCCTTTTTCAAAGGATAGGCAAATCAAGCTCAATCAAGGTTAATATTGTTTGGTCCTCAATTCAGTAAATTCATCCCTCCAATCAAGAATTAAAATGATGAAGTGAAAGTTGTTGAGCAGTGGAGAGGATAATTTGACACCTTGTTGCCAAAGAAGGAGATTTTCCTAACATGGGAAAATGTTTTGGATATGGATAAGTTTAATAAAGCCCTAGATGAAATATTTAAAGTTGAAACACACTATGTCAAGTTTGTTGCAGATGTAAGGGTTATCATTGATGCTAGGTGGGAAAGGAAACTAAAATAGTTGCAGAATATCAAGAGATTCAACTGGCCAAAAGAAGATGAGGTTACATTGTGGGACAACAATACCAATCCTACGAAGAAAAAGCTAGCAGCAATAGACTTGGAGTCAATCGATGAAGAGTGAATGACATTTGGCACCTAACCAATGAGCACAAGGAGGGTAATTATCATAAAGAGTAGTGTATGTTAGCCTGTATTGGCTGTCACTATTTCTCATAACAAATTTCAGAAGTTAACATAAATATTTGTGAACAAAGGTGTCAGCTATAAAAGATTCAGAATGATTACAAAGGAGCTACTCAAGTTTCCCTCCTCCACCGACTGAAGATTGTAACTATTTTTGTCTTCTAGTGATTTTTTCTTTTCCTAGCCATCTGAATCTTTTTGCACCCTATTTCTTCCAATATTCCAAGATGGATATTGTATACTATAAATAGAAAGTTTAATGAATTTGTTAAAGATGGTGAATTCACAACTGCTAAGAAATTTTATTATTTTTGTCTAGTTTTAAAAGGTTTTTCTCACTTTGAATGTATTGAAACAGAGGAATTTTAATAAAATATAGTGGAGTTCCTTTCTACATATCTATGATGTCTTCATATGTTTATGTTTAAGTTCTTGTGTGTTAAATTTGTAAGGCAAGTTTAATATATTGTTTACAATGTAGATTGTGAGATTGTTCTTAAGTTTATTTCAAGGGAAGGGTAGTTTCAGGGGATACAGGGTTTACGTGAGAATTTGATGTTTGGGGTATGGGAATGAGAAGAATGATTTTTAAGGCATTTATTTTTTATTCTAAATATGTTTTCATTATAAAAAAGTTGTGAATGTATATTTATTTAACACTTTGCCCTGGATTAGACACTGGTCTAGATTTGAATAGCAGTAATCATCATCAAGCCTTAAAATTCTAAGTAACCTTTTAGTTTCTCTTGAAAATCATAGATGTTTATCATTTGTATTAAAGAATAAAAGTATTTTTGTTGACTCCTTGAAGAGTGAATCCTTTAGGTACACCTGCCTAAGTTTTAAGCTTGAAGAGAAGAAAGATGAGAATCCTTATTGTATTGATATTTTCTATTGTCAAGTCCATCTTTTGGCTTGTAAAATTCTGCATTAGGTTAATTATTAGCATCTACAGGATTTTTTACCAACAGTTGTAGTAAAACTCATTAGCAAATCATTGTGAGAAACTAATCCACTACATGATTTATTGAGAAGTAATAAGTCATTAAAAGGTACACCCGGCTGCGTCCGTGGAGCTCAAATTGAAGAAGGATTTAATCCTTTTAGTTAGACTTTTGCTTGGTGGAATCAAGAGTTGGGTATCAAAGAGTCAAGCATAAATGCTTCATTAAGATTCTTCAAGAAAAATCTCTAACAAAATGTTGGATAGGGGTAGGACTGCTAATTTACCTCTAAGATACTCAAAAGCATCCTTTGGTAGTGGTTTGGTGAATATGTCAGCTAGCTTTTCTTTTGAATTCACATATTCCAACATTACATGCTTGTCTTGTACTTTCTCTCTCAAGTAACAATACTTGATAGATATGTACTTGGTCTTTGAGTTCATTAACAGACTCTTTGATATGTTTATAGCACTTGTGTTGTCACAATAGATAGTGACTAGATCGGTGATCTCTTCTTACATGCCTTCTATTAGTTGTTTGATCCACATAATATTTGCATAATTCATAGCTGGAGCAACATACTCAGGCTTGGTAGTAGACTATGATATAAAAATTTGATTGTTGCTTATCCATGTAACTAGTCTTTCTCGTAGAAAGAAAGCTCCTCCACTTGTACTCTTTATGTCATCAATGTTTCCATCCCAATCAACACTGGTGTAGACTTTCAAGTCAAAGTATCCTCCTTTCTTGTATAGCAGGTCGAATCCTTAGTTCCTTTTAGATATCTAAAAATTCTCTTAACTGAAGATGTATGTGTTTCCTTTGGATCGGAAGAAAACCTTGCAACAATCCCTACTGCATGAGCAATATTAGGTCTACTTTGCATTACATATTGCAACTTACCAATCATGGATCAATAGAGTGTCTTATTGACTTCTTTTGACTCAACTTCTTTAGATAACTTGCATCCAATGACCATCGGTGTTCCAACTGGTTTTGAGTCATCCATACCAAAGGTCTTTAGTATCTCCTTAATGTACTTTGCTTGTGTAATGTAGATCCAATCCTTTACCTTTTGAATTTGAATTCCAAGGAATAATTTAATCTCTCCAATCATATACATTTTGAACTCCTTTCTCATCTCCTCAGCAAAAGATTTGCACAATGTGTCATTTCCTCCAAAGATAATGTCATCAACAAATATCTTAGCAATTAAAATTTTGTTAGTACTATCACATTTTAGATACACATTGTTGTTGTCACTAGTTCTTTGAAATCCTATTTTGATTAGAAATGAATGCAATCTTGCATACAATGCTCGGGGTGCTTGTTTCAATCCATATAGTGCTTTGTGCAATTTGCATACCATGTCTCAGTTAGTATTCTTAGAAAATCCTTCAGCTTGTTCAATATAAACTTCCTCTTCAAGAATACCATTGAGAAATGGACACTTAACATACATTTGATAAACTTTGAATCCCTTATAAGCCACATATGCTAGTATAATTCTTACTCCTAATCTAGAAACAGAAGAAAAAGTTTCACCATAGTCAATAACTTCTTCTTGTGCATGCCCCTTGCAAACTAATCTTGCTTTATTTTTTATTACATTACCATGCACATTAAAATTATTTCTGAAAATCCACTTAGTACCAATTACATTCTTATCTTTTGGTCTCGATACCAAAGTTTATATATTATTCTTTTAAATTTGGTCTATCTCTTCCTTCATTGCTTCCATCCAATCTTCACTTTCTAGTGCATCTTTTACTTTTCTTGGTTCAAATTCATATATTAAGCATGTGTTTTCTCTTACCTTGCTTCTTGTGAGAACTCCATCAATCTTGTTTCCAATGATTTTAACCGGTGAGTGGTGTCTCTTTACATACTTTTCCCACATAGGCTCGGTAGCCAGTGGTATTTCTTCATTTCCTTCATTCAGTGGAAGCTCTCTCTTCTCATCTTCTTCCTCAGTTTGTGCTTTCGGTAAGGTGTTAGGAATCTGAGTTTGTACATAAACATAACTTTGATAATCTTTAGTTTCCTTCTTTCTTTCTTCATCATTCTTTTTTGTAGATTCATCAATCCTCACATTTTCACTTTCTACTATTTTTTTAGTATTCTTGTTCAAATATTTGTAGGATTTTCTCTTAGTAGAATATCCCAAGAATATTCCTTCATCTCCTTTAGCGTAAAATTTGCCATCTCTTGCATCTTTAAGAATATAACACCTACTTCCAAATACTTTTAAGTAACTTACATTTGGTTTGTATCCATACCAGCTCTCATAAGGTGTCTTATTCGTTCCCTTCTTCAATTGTACTTGATTAAGTGTATAAGCAACAATGTTTACTACTTCTCTCCAGAAGGTTTGAGAAACGTCATTCTCAATCATTAGTATTCTAGCACAATCCACAATGGATTTGTTTATTATTTCATCTATACCATCCTGTTGTGGTGTTCTCGGTGTAGACATCTGCCTCTTTATACTATATTCATTGCAGAAGAGTGTAAATTCATCAAATGTAAACTCTCCACCTCTATCAGATCTCAAACATTTCAGTTGTCTCCCTGTCTCTTTTTCAACTCTAGCCTTGTACCACTTAAACATTTGGAATGCATTAGATTTTTCTTTTAAAAACATAACAGACTTCATTCTAGAATAATCATCAACAAACAATATGAAGTATCTATCTCCATATTAGCTTTGTGTTCTCATGGGACCACATAGGTTGGTGTGTACTAATTCCAAAATACCTTGTGTAGTATAAGATTTTCTTGTAAATCTTGATTTAGTCATCTTACCTACTTAATATCCCTTACACATTACATTCTCAGGTTTGTCTAGAATCGGTAGACCTCTTAGTCTTCTTTTCTTACTCACTTTGATTAAGTTGTCAAAGTTGACATGCCATAACCTTTTGTGACATAGCCATACATCTTCAATCTTAGCAAACAAACAACTCGATAAATTTTACTTCAGACCTTCAACCCAATAAACACCATCACATTTAGTATTATTTAGAAGAATTATAGAACAATTTCCCTTCAGAGGATATGGGGCATCATTTCCAAATCTAACATTACCTCCCTTATGCTCTTTCAAAGTAATAAAATTATTAGTATCACCAGTCATATGGTGTGAGAAACGGTTGTCTATAATCTATGTATCATTTTTACTTACTTGTGAGATTAGGGCTTTTTCCTCAACATACCTTTCTTCATCAGACTCATCTTTAATAGAAACATAGACAACTTATTCTTCATCATCATCGGTGTCATCACTAGATGATTCTCCTTCAACAATGTAGCATGATTTATTTCCTTTGTTCCTAAAGTCTCTGAATCTTCTGAGTATGTTCTCAGTCCTGTTGTTATCTCTGTTATCTTTCTTCTCATTATTTTCAAGAAAATTAGAAGCTGTGTGATCAATCTTATTGCATGAAAAATACTTCAAAGTTAGCTTACCTTTATACTTTCCTTTACCTCTCGGCAGCCTCCTAGCCAATAAAGCTTCAAAATCAGCTTCATTCTTTTCATATTCAACATGGAGCTCTTCAAGCTCACTCTTGCAACTGAGAAATATTTCACTAGCACTACTTGCATATCCATCACTAGATCTAGAAAGTCTAGACTTTCCAATAGTCAAAGATGATTTGAATGCAAATTCAATCTTAGAAGTAGCAGATAAACTATAATCAAAATCATTCAGCTCAAAAGCAGTTAGTTAACCGATTGTAGCATTCAAAGTAACAACCATCTATAGAATAGATCTTAATTCTTGAATAGCAGACACTCTGATGGCATAGATAGGTAGTAGTGTTCTAAGCATCTTGCTTGTAACATCTTCTTCTTTAATGGTTCCACCAACACCTCTAATAGAAATAGAAATCTCTTTTAGTCTTGTGATGTATGTTGTAATGTTTTCTCCTTCTTTCATTCTCATCAATTCAAACTTTCCTCTTAAGCTTTCAACCTTATCCTTCTGCACATGATGATCTCCGCCATAAACTAGTGCAAGATTATCCCACATCTGCTTAGTTTTATTACATCCTTGTAAATCATTGAACTCTAGG
>MU226246.1:228555-257397 GCA_018584345.1 Thuja plicata
AATCTCCAATACCAGATATGTGAAGACTCATTATGTTCTTCCATGTAGAGAAGTTACTCCTATTCAACTTCGGTGCTTCCCTCTTATACATCTTCGGATATTTAACTCAAGTACGGCCTTCAAACTTATCTTCTCCAAGCACTAGCTTTGATACCAATTGTTGGTTTACCTACTAAATGATGGTTTAGTGAGAAGGTGGATGAATCAAAAAATTATTGAGACTTAACAATTTAAACTAAACCTCTAATTCAACTTGGTAACTCAACTAACAACAACAATCGTAACTTGTAAATACTTCACAAGCTTGATAAGAAACATATAACATAAGTAAATAACATCCACGGTTATCAAGCATCACATGTAACACCATATTTAATGAGGAAAACCAATTTGGGAAAATCCTCCATGGGAATTTTCACCCACAAAAAGAAATACTCTTCTGAAGTATGCTCGGTTAAGAGTCAATCCAATTAAAGATTATAATGCACATTTGTTAGATGTGACCCTGTTAGGGGATTTACCTTAGACCTATTAAGATCTTCACCCTATTAGGAGTGGCATGGTTAGAGGGCTTAAACATTTATCCTAGAATATTACCTTTCACAAGGATTTACAAAAAGACTTATTAGGTCCACTCGATTAAGAGATTTTATGTTACAAAGATTAGTAAGAAATAGTGTACTGAATTGATCTATGATTCTGCAACTATCCTTTTCTTGATTATATCCTTTGTGTGCTCTCTGAAACTACCGGCACCAACAAATCATCAGTCTCTTCTTTGGACTTGTTCACCACCTCTTTAACTACTCTGCTCGATAGCACTTCAACTCTTCAATTCTCTAGCATCTTTGTATAAACATAAAAACTCAACAATATATAGACATTTGTTTTGCCTCTTAATCTTATTGATTAGGTATTCCTTCAATTTCACTCAGTCGTCATATCATCTCTTATGAATTGATTCAATGTATCTTCAACTCAGTTAAACAGTTAACCTTTTCCTCATGGCTTGCATTTTTCTTGGAACTCGCAACTTTCCTTTTGCCGCTTAATCTTCATCTCATATTTTGAACTTGAATTTTCATGACCGTAGATCTTGTAAAAAACTTTGTCTTCATCCTTAGCATCTTCTTGATCTTTGTGCCTTCGCATTAAATTTGTTCAGCTCCTTGAATTCAATCTATGTTCAGACTTTGTTCGGTGACTTGGTGACTATCTTCACTCTGTGTCTAACTTTGATCGATTACCAACCTTGCTCACTAACTAACCTTTCTCATTTGTCAAATTTCCTTAGTGACTAAATTTTCTTTGCTTGACCGACAAACATTTCATATTACCAACAAACTTCTCACTGCTTGGTAACTAGGCTTGTTCCCTTTACCGACTTGACCTTTCTTCTTTACCGACTTAACAACATCAAATGTTAAGTAGAAAATAATTATACCAATACTACCTTATCATTGTCTGATCTTTATTATCTGTCTAATTAATTTCCTCTCTAAATGATATGGCAACTTAATATAAACCAGAAATCAATTGCTTGACATCAATGACAAAATAACAATTGATCTAACAATTCTACTTACTTGTATTGTACTGAACTCGATATTCATCATCATTACCATCAATTGGTTAACACTATTTATACTTCAGTTTGACCTCCTATATCTTACAAATGCACTACCACTTCTATCTCTCAACCAAGTGTGGTTCCTTCCATTCTTCCTCCTAAATAAGAAAAGGACCCGATGTTGATTGATCCTAAACCAACCCAAATTTCAAACAAAACCAAATGTAACATATATTCCCATGATTATCATTGTAGAAATCATGGTAGGTCCCATGAGCTTTCTTCCCAAATATTTTCTCCCCTAAGACACCTTCTAATATCTTGATTCCTTTTGACCAGCCTATCCATATCTCAAGGGAGGAAGTTAAACTAAAGAAAATGAAATTAAATCAACATGATGATTCTATTTGTATCAAAGATTTTATTGTGATTAATTTGGATGAAGAAGATACTCTTAATGGTTATGAATATAATGTTTCTAATGAAAATAATCTTAACACTATCTTGATGATATGTATGAGCTCATTGATGTTATAATGACTTACCCGATAGATTTGCAAAACAATTATCCCTAGCTCCTAGTGAAAAACAAAGTGACTCATTAGTAGAGAATGGTCCTTGTTTGGAACTTGTAATGTCACACTCAACGTTGTGCCTCTTGTGTTTTTCCCACCTTCCCTAAATAGTAAAGACCAAGATGGGGGGAAAGGGATATGATTGACTAGACCCTCTTGTGTGGCGGATTCTTTTATGCATTTTCCTGTTGTGACGTGCTTCTCCCATGATGTTCTACTTGTTATATGTTTCTTTTAATTCCTTCAAAGAACCCTTGTTTCTTCATTGGTGTAAGGTGATTAAGGAATCAAAATATTGTGACATTCCTCTATCTGTACTTCATTTTCTTTATATGTTTTACATGTGCTATTTTTTGTAAATGTGCCTTTGTGTTGTCTGATTGGAGATGATGCAAAAGTGGTAGCAATCGTTCTTTTTGGTCTCTGCAATGTTGGTCTAAAAAGACCCTTCTTTGTATATATTATGTGATCGTCTTCCATTGTGCTCATAGTTCTACTACCTTTGGGGGATTAAGTCAATATTTTTTTCTATAATTCTTGATATACATGAGTTATCATATGATCATACTGTTCCTAGAGTTAGTAGATCCCTTTTGTGCTCTCTTTGTCATGTGTTTCATTTCCCTTTATTTGTCCTTGATTGAGGGTATCTCATAGTGGAAATGTCTTTGGTGGGTGTATGTATGCTTCGTTAAAGCCATTGCTCCTATTAAGGCATTTGCAATGAAATTAATGTGGAGGCATATACTTCACTCCTTGTTTCACATATTGCACAACATACATATTAATTCAATGCAATCTCTTATGGAGATGGCTAAGGAGACAATACTTTCCTTAGATTCATCATTTCATTACATTATCATACCTTATGCGTTATCCAATATATCCCTTAGGGAGACAATGCTTTTATTAAGGATTGATCCTCATGTGGTGCATTTCCTAAGTGGACTACACTTCACTTCGTTTATTGACATAAAATAGTTTTCTAGACCTTAAATTCCATATTTTACAGTTGTGTTTTCTCTTCACATGGCCCATAGAAAGTCTCTCTCTCTCTCTCTCTCTCATCTTGGTTTCTAATTTTATGAGGACCTAATTCACTTCGGGGCTTTTTGTCTCCTTGATCTTGATAATTGTTTGTCAATTTTGCTATCTACTTTACCACGAGAATGAGGTAATCTCCTACTCCTACTAAAGTTGGGGCTAAATATATTATCCTAAATTGTAAGCACCTATAATTAAATGCTCAATTAGGCCCCATTTTAGTGTTGTCAAGATTTCATGTCCATTATGCTTGATCTAGCCTTGCACTTCCTACATTTCCAAAATTTTCTCTACATTCCCAACTCCCAAAAAATATCATTTGATTTTGGCAGGAAGAGGTCATCTAGGCCGACCTCTTCTTTGGCTTTTTCCTCAAAATTTAAATAGGGGGGTCATCTTATTTGTTTAGCGGGATTTCTAGATTCTCGTTGGCCTCCTTCGAGTTTTGAGCTTTGAAATATTGGGAGATGTATAAAGGCAACCTATCTCTCCTCATTTTGGTAATCATGATCAATATTTCAAGTGCTCTGCTGCAATTTTGCATCTAAGCATTCTCAAGAAATATTTTAAGCATCCAAAGCATCTTTTAAGGCAATCTTCCCCATTGTAACAAGATTCTCTCCCATGATGGCCAAGTAGAGGAGAAAAAAATCAAGAAATAATATCCTTTATACATCAACAACTTATCCATATAAACCATAATAACAACATGATGATGTAAAGACATACATAGCCCAACAATAAAATAAAGAGATATCGTATCCCATTTCCACTCATGAATGGAATGATGTTGCAAAATACCTTTCAAATGTTGATGCTTTGCCTTCACCCTCTGACACTCAAGGCATATATCCAAAAAATTAACATCATCATGCTTCATCCTTGCCTGATGATATAATTTTCTAAGGTCTCCATTCATCTTCTTGATGTCATGACAATTTGAGTATGTCGCATGATGTGCCTTAGACAAGATCAAGGATTAAAGATCACCTAATACTAGCACATAAATACAACTAAGATTTTGTTAAATTCTATCTAAATCTAAGATATAACCTACAAATTTTCCCTCTAGAGCTCTTTCAGACTCTATCTTTTCTCTCACTTCATGATACCAAGCGTCGCTTGGAAGAGCCTCAATGATACAAATCCACAAATCAACACCCAAAGTCATCACTAAAATCTCATGCATATGCATTCTCTTTCCCCTTAATGAACTAAACATAAAAATGCAATTATAGAGGAACTCCATCCAACAGTTTTGTCATGCATTAAGGTTTGAATGAGTAAATATATACTGTAAAATGCAATGATCACTATGCAACTCAAACCGACGACCCAAAAAAAATGCCTGCAATGCACAATCACATGCACTATTGTTTCTAACTCCAAATTGTGGGTGGGGTTGTCCATCTCATAATCCTTGAACTTGACTCATAAGTGATCACTCATCACTCCTACATAATAACTACATCTATACCCTCCAAAGATGCATCGATATATATCATGAAATCTCCCGAAGGATCTGACACTGCCAAGATAGGTGTACTAGTCAAATTCTCCTTAAGAACGTGGAATTCTACCTCAAACTACTCTAACCACACAAAATTATTCCCTTTCTACTAAAGAAGAATGAGAGGATGTGCTAATGAGAGAATTCCTTCATGAATTGATAGTAGTAATCCGCCAAACCCATGAAACTATGGACCTCTACAAAATTGGTTGATGTTGGCCAATCCAAAATAACCTAGATCTTAGAGGGATCCAATTCAATACCAGCTCCTAATATGATATAACCCAAATGTCTCAGCTTAGTCAGGAAGAACTTACACTTTTCTAGATTGGCATAGAGTTGATTATCACAAATAAAAACTTGACACAAATAGCCCTCATGTTCCTCCATCATCCTCAAATATATCAAAATATCATCAATAAATATAAGGACAAGTCTATCAAGGTAGGTGCAGAACTCCCTATTAATCAAACTCATGAACACTGATGGAGCATTGGTCAACCCAAAAAGGACAATTATGAACTCATAATATTTATGAATGGGTGCAAAATTTTGTACAATAAATTTTAGTCTCGTGAATGCAAAACTAATGGTACCCTGACTTGAGGTCTATCTTACAAAACATTATAGATCCCTTCATCTAATTAAATAAGTCATCAAACCTCGTCAATGGAAACACTAGGATGAATATGGATCTTATCCAACAACTCCTCAAACTACAATTGGAGCTCACTCAACTGTTTAGTGATCATATAATATGATGCACGAGAAATGGGCTTGAATCATGGAATGAGCTCAATTCAAAAATTTGTGTTACATTTAAGCAGCATGCCTCATATATCACTCAAAAATACGTCTACATATTCACAAAGAAGTGGATGATCATCATGAGACAAATCTCACCCTCATAATGGTCATTCACTGAGAATATATCATGCTCTTCCTTAGCTACATAGTTGAGATCTTGTAAAGAGATATGGGTCTCTAAACCCCTACTAGCTCCACTATCCCACCTGCATCATTTAGACACCGCACTGACTTGCATCAACAATCTATACAAGCCTAGTGGGAAGCCAACTAATTCATACCCAAAAAAATTGTATAAGATCCCAAGGGTAGGACATCAAGGTCAATGGTGGTGGTGAAGGTGCAAAACTCCAGCACAACCATACACTATAGTGTCTATAAACACCTTATGGCTATCTCAACTTCCAACTATTTTTCTACCTTTCTACCACTAGCACACATCGCTCTGCAAGGAAAGGGGAATAAAGGAGTCAAAAGCCCTAAAATCAAGTAAAATAGAATTATAAATCCCACTTAATAGGCTTGAGGTCTACACAATAGTGTCCTAGTGCTTATCCTATTGGTTATCAATTGTTGCAAACAACCTATGAGATTTAATTGCATCTCCCATGGGAGGCTTAGAAGTAGCTAGTGTCTGACTCAACCTTGACGATAATCTTTGTAGTAAATGCACTACTATATGACCATGCTTTTAGTAATAGAAACATCCTCTATAAAAAAAATTAAACCCTTTGAGGGGTGCACTCGAATGATGGGAACTAAATCTACTGAAAATATGCTAAACACTTTAAGATTATTGGTGGGAATAAAATGCTTGGCGCAATACCAATAGTGATCTCTCCTAGTAGGGATCCTTGTACTAAAAACACTCTGAAAAATCTAAAAATATATCTGACCCTGATACTGACCTAACCTAGGTGGAACTGTTGGTGCTCCAGAAGGTCTAACATGTCGTGACTATGAACAGTTTGCACCCAATCCAAATGGAGGCGCACTATTTATACTTTGATTTATCCTCCAAGGCCCCTGGTTACATTTTCCTCTAAAATCCTTTCCTTCTCCACAACAATCTCTAAGGTCCTTATTTGAAATACCCAAACCTCACAAAAAATATAGTCATTAAGTCTTTGAATGAAATTTTGTACAAGCATAGACTCATCATCAACTATACTAGCATACTGCTTATGCTTAAAGAACTTATGTTCATAGTGATCCATGATCATGCCTAGCTACCTCAACTCATGTAACTCATCAGCGCACCTATAGAAATAGTGCTACAATATAAAATGTACACTAAATCACTCAAGAAAGATATTCCATGAGACTGATATAATATAAATACAGAGCTTTTTCTCCTCCATAGGTCACCAAGTAGATGTGAAGCCTCTACGGTGCATGATGGCACATCGAGTCTTCATGTTTCTCCTATAAGGGTGCATAAAAAGTAGCAGTCTAGGTCAATAAACTATGTATTAGCCCCTTTACCACCATATGATCCATCAAAGGTAGGTGGATGTTATCTGAGAAGATCCCTCAAATGACCTTCTACCATAGCATCATAATCCTCTTCCATATGATCTTTCCTATGAGGTCTCTCTTTGCCTCTCCTATGCTCAACCTGAGACCCACATAGGCTATGTGAGCACTCTCATTGTCCTTAACCAGTCTAATGTGCTCGGGCATCCTCATATTGTGACATCTCCTGTCAAGGTCACAATCATGCATTGATCTCCTGTAAAAGATTAAGGACCCGAGGACCCCCAAAGCCATCATGTCTACCACCTCCTACTCTTATTTATCATTTTTATGTTCCTCCTCATGATAATCATCTTTTTTTCCCTCATAATGAGGATTTCATCTTGTACCCATAAGATATCGGTGGCTCGCCTCTAATTTCAGATCTTATGAGGAATTCCTCATGACTAAATAATATGAAAATCAGGACCATCATAAACATATCCTTTTAACCAAACTAAAGAAAGGAGAGAGAAAAAATAACTAAGAACACCATGAAACAATCACACACAACTCACATATACACTAGAGCTCCTTGTGTATGAACATGCTTTCTGATACCAGATGTAATGCCCTGCCAAGGAACCCTCAAAACATAGGAAAAAAACATGCACTAAAATAGACATAATAGCTTTTTTTTTATCAATTTCATAATAAAATGCATAACTCAACTTCACTAGAATATATCTAAAATATAATCAATAAAGTAATACACATCAAGCAGTAAATAAAAGGATGTCGATTGCTTCCAAGGGTTTCATTACCATCAACTCTAGGTTCATGTCAAAGCACCAATCCAAGTGTTCCAGACAATTAACCTTAATGCTCTACCAAGTAGAGTGCAAGCCTTGAAAGATAGGAAGAGGTACTAAAGGGTGCACATGCTAAAGTGCAAGCAATGGCGCTAAAAATCAAAATTTCCTAGGACCATGATTGAGAATTCTTAGTCTAGAGAGGTGTTGGTGATAATCGCCAGGTGAAGGCGCTAAATAGTGCATGCACCAAAATACAACCATAGATCTTAAAACTCTAACTTCACCCCCAAACTAAGGCTAAATAATATGAACCTTTACCAAATTAAACACATGATTCAAATACATCCTAATGTACTATAAGCATGTCAATATATATTGTATCAAGGCTTAACTCACTCGATGACACTATAATAAACATGACTACAATATATATAATTCAAGATCATGTTACAAATGTTCAATAGATAAATAAGTATAAGAGAGAGATGAAGTAGCTTGGGTCCACATTCAATATCACTAGTACCCAATGGTGGGTCATACCACTCAACCATGTCGTACAGTACTTAGGTCCGCCCCATCATGCTCATGGAGATAATCATATGGCCCAAAAAAACACTCAAGCCTTAATGCAATAAGCCTTACACTCACAAAATACACATGAATACAATTAATCAAGATGAACCATTCACCAAGTGACCAATGCCATAACAAGAACAAGGGATACCCAAGTTTGTAATCCCATAGGATCTCTACTCACATCTACATAGGGAATGAATGGGACTCTAGCTAGAATCAAGAGTGTCATCTCATATCCCCAACGAATGGCTCATGTGGCATCAAGCAATCCTTTCATGAAGACAAGGAGGATTTTTATCACCAGATCAACATTCCACTAATGACTAGGCCTTCTCTTTGCATCCTTAGCTAAAAGAACACTCAAGGAATGCAAAAGGAATACTTATTATCTTTTTATTATATATTTTACCCATTTCTTTTTAATTATGTTATCACTTGTATTACACAACTCTCCAATGGGTTATCCTAGTGGCCCCTATGTGCCCTGACCCCCATTCAGAGCCACTCCCCAATTTTAACTCCACACAAACCCAATCTTGTAACCAAGACTAAACACAATGACACAATGCAACAATACATCATATCACAATATTTCATTTTCACATGATACATTTGTTGGCAATGCTCACTTCCAAACCAAGAGCATGGATCCACATTGATCCCACAATGAATTACATGTTCCATATCATTAATTACACATACTAATAGCCATTCTCTAAGTACAAATTATCACTTTTACAAAATGGAAACATGTATAATTCCATGTCATAAAATATTTCCAGCTCACAAACCACCATTCAATTGAAGCACAAGAGGTAAATGAGGAAATCCCTATCTCAAACCAAGCAAATACCCAAATTTGAAGAAAATGTCAAAGATTCCACAAGCCAAAATGAAATAGAGGGCAATATGAAACCCATGCGAGAAATCCAAAAAGCCAATACCCAAAAAAATTATCTAATCCAAGAAAAAATCCAAATTTTCAACAAGATGGTTTTAGATCTCCAAACAATTATGAAAATAACAAGTAATTTGAATTTGATCTTTTGGGATAATAAAAAATGCTCATTTTGAGAAATAATAAAAATAGTAAAGACACTTAAGTTAGGAATATAAAATAAACTTTTTAAAATACAAAACCAGTTAAATCATTAAATCCAATACTCATATAACATATTTGTCAGTAAATAATGATAAACTGTCAAGCAATATATTTATGAAATTTACTTTATGTATTTTGTTTTAGATACTTAATCTGCAACAAATATGGATAAATAATAGTGCACAAACACATGATGTTGGTTTGTCATAATGTTCAAGGGGTCACTAGACATTACCATGCAATAATTGGATGGGTGATTATTGCCCGAGAATAGAGGCGATAATTAAGTTGGGTAGTATGAATGGTCATATGACTAACTCTAGTTAACCACCATCGGGGATGATTTAGGCACACTCAAACCAGTGAAGCAAGGTGGAGTTGATCCCTCATACCTTCTATCACTAAAACATTCACATGTTGATTGTACCTACTCATATATATATAAATATATGAAGCACATATAAAATAATGAAATAACATCAACCACTGAAATGGGAATTTTAACAACGTAATCATTCTTATATATTTGAATAATGAGCATAAAATAAATTCCTCAAACCAGATTAGTATAACACATAGATAGTAATATTGCATCTCACCAAATCAATGACACAACATCAATGAATCGTGACAAAATAATCACCATCTCAATATAGCCAAAATATAATCTATAAATATAAATGTATCTAGACATTATCATGCCACATCATCATAGAGTCATCATGCATATATGATCATCACTAACATCACAAGTATAACCTAATATCCACATTAAAAGTGATACCATATGAAAAAAAATATTATAGCAGTAACTAGATGCATCACAAGAATGCCAATACAAAAGAATAACATATGAACAATCACATGATAAACTATGTATAGAGTCTAGCTTAGAAAAAATACTAAGCCAACAACAAAATGCAAACACGGGAGTCACTATAATTGGCGCCTTGAGATAGAGTCATTCATTCAATCTTGTTTAGTTTCCAAGGTAAAAAAGTCCTATCGGATTTTATAGATGCCTACAAAGAATTGTATTATTGTATTCTTCAGTAGATTGGTAATATACTTGCTTCTCTTTTTTTTGGTGGAGGATTTTCTTGAAAGAGTTTCTAGGCACAAATCTGGTGTATCATGTGTAATTTTTTCTTGTTCTTCTTTTGATTCTATAATTACTTTGACAAGGGTTGATCTTAGTTTTATTTTTGCAATAATATTCAATTAAAGTTCATATTTAAAGATAAGTTCTCCTTGTTTTACAACATCTTTGAAATTATCAACACATTTTGTGAGGTTGAGTATAAAAGCAAGGCTTGCCCCTCGTTAGAAACATCTATCATTAAGGAATTCAAGTCCCATGAAGTAATTCAATTACACAAACAATCAAGAATCTTCAAGGTAGTGGAGAATTCGGGCATTCAATCATTCAAGATGGCATTCATGATCAATTTTATGTGTCTCCTCCATGAGTGAATATATGGATGAACTCGTAACTAGCATCGCCAACCTTTGATGAAGCTTTCAAGGCAGTAATATCATAGAAAATGTATAACATTTAAATTTGACATATTATTTCTACTTTATCCTTTACCAAACAAAAGCACAATTTCTTTCTAATCACATTATTGTAAGGGAGGTTAATTCCTACCCAATATTTGACTTAAGCAAGACCCTACTTAAGCAAGACCCTACACATTTTATCTTTCTTATGTGTATATAGTTTTCCGTCCATGTGAGGTTGCCCCTAGATGAAAGAGAGATAATAATAAGAGATAAAGATAGATCATTGAGTGCACACCGGTATGGGTGGAAAGTTGTGTTATGCTAGATAGCCATATGATAGGGAAATTTTGAGTGCATTGATGTGAGTAGTAAAAGATAGATAGTCATGTGATAGGGTGGCTTTAGACATGTGTTGATACAAATAGAAAAAATTAGATATTTGTATGATAGGGTGACTTTGATCATGTTGGTATGAGTAGAAAAATATAGATAGTTATATGGTGGGCTGAAAGATTATGACAACATTAGAATGGGTAGCAGTTCTAGATAGGCGTGTGATAGGGCTCAAGATCTGTTGGTATGGGTAGAAAATCCAGATGGCCACATGATAGGGTGAAATGATTTTATAAATAAGTAGATTGGCCCCAAAAAAGGCAAAAAAACAAATCAACAAAAAAAAATTAGAAAAACTTGTTATGTAGAAACAATCAAATAATAAGACATAATAGCCCCCCTTAGAATGACTGTGTTTTTTAGAGAGGAACAAGAGACATTATAAGGAGAGAAAGAGACATTGTGTCATGTTAACATACGAGATGTTTCCATGTAATGTCGCCCCACAACATGTGACACATGATATCCACAACATCCAGACATGTTTTAGATTTGAAGAAGAGCACGTGAAGACAAAGAAAATAAAAATTTGGGTCAACATGGAAGAGAAGCCTAAATGTACCCAACACTTTAAATTATCCCAAAATATTGAAAGTTATTTATGACAAATAGAAGAACATGATTAAAAATAGAAGTTTTTATGACAGATAACCCTCTATTTCTAGGTACCAACAAAGTATAAGGGTCTTCCAAAGGGGAAAAATGTTAACAAACAAGCACAAGGGAACACAAACAAGCATGATCTAATCTACACATGTAGAAGCAAGTATTACCTCACAAATTGTCCACCAACAAATCATTGTCCCCTCAATATTGATTATATGGGGAGGGGGTTAAGACTCTAATGGTACGAATGCTACGATAGCCCCAAGTTCTCAACCCACACCCAAAGCTAAGGATGAAGCCGCTTCAACATCCTCATCTAATAACTCAACCGAGGCAAGTGTGAAGGATCTTATGAAGACCATCGTCAACGCTAGAATTTCCTCAAAAGATTCAAATATACACACCTCGTAGGATGTAGGTGACTCAGCCTAAGGTAAAAATGAAGAAGGCACCATGTTGACCTCTGCAAAAGGGATAATGAAAAATACAATAGAAGCTTAAGCTTGCTTCACTAAAAGTAGAAAAATTGAAAGAGGATTCACTAGAGAGTATTCGCAAAAACAAAATTAAAGAATGAGGCCCTACTTGAACTTTCTTTTAAAGGATGGAGGGGGGACCCTCTTATCCACTATAGCTAGCCTAAGCACCTTGAAAAGTTGGGATGATGATCAAGAGATGGTGTAGCTATGTAGACATAATTTTACTTTACACAACTCATGTATGTAGCATGTTTATGGGTGTAGGGAATGGTGGGATATCAAAAAAATAGGTGATCAGCATGGGTTCCTAGAAAGGGTAAATAAAAACTTGGACCTACTTGGTGTGACGCCCAATAGTCACTCCCAAACTAGTAGGAAACAAGACAGAGGATGTGGGTGGATGAGTATTGGTGCAGTCGGAAGTGAGATAGGAGCATGAGCTAAAGCATGATTAGTAGACTTTAAAACAAAATACTTGATCTCCACCTTCACAGTGGCCTCACACTCCAAAGCCCTTTCCTACTAATGATAGTTATACTCATGTGCAAGCTAGTTTTGATGAAGGTTCAAACCAAGATTAGAGGTGAAGGATTGATGGCATCTTACTCCATCAATTTAGTCATTTATGTTGCAATTGACAAAGAAGAGGGCTCCATCAATGCAACAAGAGGTGTCATCAAAGGAGAAACTACAAGCTCAATCTTCATTTCCCTTCCCTATTTTATCTTGTGGTGATAGGAGGAATAGAAGGCACCCTCAAAGGATGAGGGATAGGTGCTAGAGGAGAGGGAAAAGTTCACAGTGACCTCTTACCCTTATCATAAATGGTAGGGAAATGAATGTTTGCAAGGTTTATGATTGGAAAGGGAGGGTGGAAATTAAACTTATGTAGCATGGGTTCCTTTCCTTTGTTCACTATAGGCATAGACATGGAAACAAAAGACACCACCAGAGGCTACAAAGTTTGTGGTAGGAAAGGAGGCTTCCCTAGAGGCACACGCTTGCTCTATGTCTCAGAAAAAGAAAGGACATATTACAAAGTATGTTTAGCCACAAGATAGGGATAAAGGAAAAGATGGCAGATAGGTTCTATAGATTGAAAGATAACTTCCCAGGTTTTTACTTATTATAGACAAGAAATGAAACATCTTGCTAGGAACATAGGGGCCCTACTAGAGTATGCCAAAAATGGTCCAATAAGAAACCCCCATGGGATAATAGGGGTCAATAAATAGTATCATGGATTGTTTATAATATGGTACGCTCATGGGAGAAATTGAAATACTTATGCACCACAGAGGGGATGACTCTCATGAACAAGAGCTAAGAGATGCCCAACTTAAGTAGAAAGAGTTATAAATTTGAGATGAAAATGAAGGTTGTAAAAACAATTGTAGGTCCCACTTGGACTATCAAGGTAGCCAACCCCATAGGGGGAAGTAGTATTCTGTCATAAGTGATGATGATTGTTGATCACTCATCATATTGTGCACGATGTAACCTATTGACAAAGAGAACCTCCTCGGTGATAATATCCGTGTGCCACACAAGGTCAAAAATTACACCTTTGATGGTGCTACCATAGACCAGTGCTAGGATATAGAAATCATAAGGCTCTCTGCTATAAGAGACATCAAGAGGGGTGAATGTTATGTTCATGTCACATGAACTCCAATTAAGTGGAAATATGGGAGTGATCATCACCATGTTGTCAAAAGAGCTCGCTCAAAAAGAAGGATGATGTAGAGGACCCTATGTTACAAGTTTGAGTAGAATGAGTTGTTGGTTGAGTTAGTGAGGTTGTAATTGATGTCAACATGATATTGATGTCATTAGTGACTAGTTGATGCAGTTTTTATTGAGTTTCTTGTGCAGTAATGCTAAGAAATATGTTATGTACTTATTCTATGTTGCAAATCTATTGATCTATCTCTGGTATGTTATTGAGTAATGTTTGGAGATTTTGGATTCAAGTTTTTGTGTTTCAGATCAAAATTCAATGGAATTGGTGTTTGTTTGAGTATTGTAGTGATTGAAAGTGTTTCCTATGTGAAATACATGCTACACATAACTCCACGTGATGGTTTCTAGTGTCAAGGTTTTGGAATTGAGTTTTTATTGTCCTTAGCTTCATTCAGTTTAGTTGGAATGAGATTTTGAGTTTCAGAGGCTTGATTTAAAAGTTTGATGTTGTCCTTACTCTAGGTTAGGCCAACCTGCGATGTTTACACTTTAATTCAAAGCCTCAGTGAATGCAAGATGAAATATAATATGTATGATATTTATTTTAGTCCCCGTTAAGGCATGTTGTGGTCCAGTTCTCATTCTTTTCCACTATAGGAATGTATAGTGTAGACCTAATTTAATTATGTTCAGTTAAGATGTTCAGTCAACCTTGGGTGATTTTGCAAGTGTAAGGATGGTATAAGTAAAGGATAAATTATTGACGAAAAGGTGTGGCATGTGTATATATTTGTGCGAGTGTTGTGCAACTATGTACATATGCAATGAGGTTGTATGAAAGATGATCTAGTACTGCCTCATTATAGGGTGTCCTTGTTTACTTCCTTTCTCTTTTTAAAATTTTTGGCAACATGGCAGAGAAACTTGAAATAATACAGAGAACCTTTCTTTGGACTGGAGTGGAAGAAAAGAAGAGATTGGATTTGGTTAGTTCAGATATTGTTTGTAAACCAAAATACCAAGGTGGGCTAGGTATAAGGAAGTTATCAGTTCTCAATAAGTCCTAATTGCTAAAATGGGATGGAAATTGGCCCTTGAAAAGGCAAACTGGTGCAAGTTTATGAGAGCCAAATACCTTAACTTTGATAACTTTTATAAAATGATTTCCTCAAATTCCTACTCCTTGGGCTCGAATATATGGAAAAATATCCTCAAATGTCAAAGTATCGTAAAGGATGCTCTGAAAAGGTAGGTTGTTAATGGGAGGAAAATAAGGTTCTAGGAGGATATTTGGGTGGGGGGGAAGCCTTAGTAGACAACCTAAACTATACAAATTTGATGGAGATCTCAAAAAAAAAATTTGGTTCACAATTTGATCATATAACAACACCTCTAAGATGTAAAGATCTAACACAATACTACCACAACAGACCTGACTTGACCCAGAAGGTTACTTAACTTCAAAGAATCATTTACAAGGTTAGAATCCCTCTATTCCACAGTGAAGACAAGTTTTTTTGGGTGAAGGACTAGAAGGGGGAGTTCTTTTTTAAATCACCTTACGAACTACTGTCAAAGTATAAAAGTGCCCCAGGTTGCTGGAAAAAAGCTTGGAACCCACAATTAATTCCTAAGATTAAATTCTTTTGGTAGACAATTATGCATAACAAAATTCTAACATAGGCCAACCTGGTCAAAAGAGGTTTTCAACTCCCCAATATATGCATTCTTTGTAACTAGGAGGAAGAATTTGTACATCACGTATTCTTACATTGTCAATTTGCTAGACAGCTCTAACAGATAGTGATGGAAAAATTTGATCTACCATGGACTTTCAATAGTACATTCAACAATTTTTACTTGAATGGAGTAGCCTTATCAATAATCCCTTGGTGAGGAAACTATGGCATCAAATACCCCCTCATGTCAGCTGGAGTTTATCGAAAGAAAGGAGTGACCATATATTTAGGGAGACTAAATATTCGATAGAAGGTGTTTTCAGAACTATGTACAAAATGCTTATAGAAAAATGATCAATTACCAACTAGAAGCTTCCAAGCTACCCCCTTACACAATGGGATAATAGAATTGCTAAGAATTAGAACCTATCAATGACTTATGTTGAATTTGATAATACAAAGAGATTAGGAAGGAAAAGAACAAGATGTAAACCTCTTGTTGTTGGGTGGTACAAGCCTAAATTTGATGGAGCTTCCAAATAGGATAATGTTATGGGGGTGGGGTGATTAGAGACCCCAAAGGTGATTTTACTACTACTTTACTGGGAACTTGAATAACCACACTAGTAATCAAGCTAAATGTATGGCTTTTCTCTAGGGAATTAAGACTGCACTTTCAATTGTATTAAAACTCATGATATAGAAGGTGACTCCAAACTCTCAATTGAAACCGCAAAAGGGTTAATTAATGCCAGATGATCAGTGAAAGGAATTATGAAGGATATCATAACTCTTATTTTGGGCTTCGACTCATTTCATATAAATCACCTTTACAGGGAAGGGAATAGTGTAGCAGATCTAATGGCTGCAATGGCTCTATCTATAGAAAGAATTATATGTTGGAGAAGTGAAGAACATCTCCCACGACATGTGAAAATCCTTCTTTTAGGTGAAAAATCCTTTAATATAGAAGAAAATGGGGACCAAGCTTAAAATTCTTTAGGGTTTGTTACTAAGTGTAATTTTGTTAGTGAACAAGGGAAGAAGTGTGACTTTGTGAAGAACAAAAGAGAAACCTTTGAGAAGTGGGGTGAAATTTTGAATTGGATGACTATGGTTAACAAGGTGGAGAACCTGAGTCTACTCACAGATTACATGCCACGTGTAGATATGATGTGGCAACATGGAAGGGGTCATTTCCATGTGAGGGAATGAAAATCCTCGCCCATTATGGCAAAGTACGAAGGATCTGGAAAAAAATTTAAAATGTTGCAGGCTATATAAAGATTTTATAATATGGGGTGATTTTAATTATAATTTTAGAATTGGTTATATGCGCGCATGGGAGGTCATGAAAGGTAATGAGGCTACCAAGGGCACAAAAATACATAATTACACAGAATACTCAAATTTATTTTGGGTATTTCCTTATGTTCTCGACGTTACAAACAATTTGAGGCTTTTTTAAAACCAAAGATTGACTGTGTCTAATTACGATGCCATAATAGGGGATAGGGTTAGAGTAGAAATAAATAGGCATGATGATTTCAAAAGCAATGTGTGTGGCTTATATGTAAAGGAGAGGTGGCTCAATGTATTGAAAATATGACTAGCCATGACGAAAATCTATCGACCGAGTTTGCCACATCTTGGGCTGATAGAAGGGTTTTTGTGGGGGAAATCTCTTTGAAGTTAATGAGGATGTGATTGTGAAGGCGACGGGTCTTTCCACTAACAAGAGGAAATGGAAGAAGATGAGTTGTGTCTCGGACATGGAGAGCTTGAACTCATTTTTATGTGAGAATGAAACCCGGGTCAAACACCACGGTGGTTATGAGCGTGAGCAACTTCTTGAAGCGCAGGGCGAGGTACGTCTCATGATAATGAAGTATTTCACACTGGAAGGAAGCTTTAGGGTATATTATTTCTACCATATGCCCTTGTTTAACCATTTTCACTACCACAATATTTTTTCTTTTTCTTTTTTTCTTCCACATTCCTTGGAAATTTTTGTCAAGGATGCAATTCTACTAAAAGTAATGGAAAAAATCTCATCCCTCTCCACCAAGGACTTTTACTTAGGCTTTACTGTTTCCATCTGGCCCTCTGTCCACCCATGCCCATTATTGCGCAAGAGGTCCCAAATTTTCCTACCCTTCCCTCGGCCAGTCTTTTAGACTTGCCTGGGTTTAGCAAAAAGAAAGGCATTAAAACCCTAGTTTGAAATCTCAACATGGCAGCCCTGAAACCCCCACCCACACTAGAACTGAAGGAGAGTCAAAAGATAATAAATGGAATGCCCAACCCTTGAGCAAGAAGAAAGGAAAGGCCTCTAAAAAAATCAAATTTACAATTAAGGAAATTGATTATGACATAGAGGCCACTGGAGAAACCAACACCCATAGGCAGTCAACCAGGTTGGCCACTCGCCCCACCAGAAAGGGGAAGAAAATAAAGGTGGATACAGAATCTAAAGAGGAAGAGGATAGTGGGAGTAAAGAGAAAAAGGAAATTGGCAAAGAGGTGGAGGAAGATAATGAGAAGAATGTAGAGATGGAGGATAGCTCAAATACTGCTAATAGCTCATCTCGTGTGTCTCCGAGCAAAAAATAGGTCTCGTAGACCTAACTAATGATATGGTGCTCGAGGAAGTAACTACTGCCAAAACTACTATTGTCGAGACTCATGGCAGCTTTCTATTTGGAAATTGTGACAAACGTGTTGCCACTGCTGGAGAATATGAAAAAACTAAGGCCAGAGTTTCTAAGCTCGAAAGAAAATGTGGTAGCATTTCAAGATTCTCCTTGAGGGTTATGCATAGTTCAGCAACATCCCTTTGTCTGCTGCAAAAGGTGTTGGCAACAATGGCATTGATAAGGGCGACTATAAGGGGCTTTTTAAGTTCCTCACAAAGGATTGGTAAGTGACACTTCATCAAGTTCGATGCAACTACAAGGGAGCTCAATAGGGATTGTACCCCTTTTTCTATTTATTTTCAACCTTACTGTTGCTTGTTGCCACTATGGGCATATTATGAATACCATTTATACTTTCTTAGTTTTTAGTTGGAACATTATTACTAGATGTTATTATGTTTACTAGGGTAGCCTTAGGTGGCCTTTTTATAAGGCTTTCTATAGTTTAGATGGAATACTGGATAGTAGATCCAAAGACATTATTATTTTTTATGGAGTGGATGATCGATATTAGCTCATATTTCTTTATATTAGTTGCTATTTTTATTTTGTTAATGTGATGTTATTGTTAAATTGTTGATTATACGCCATCTGGGCTATTGTACTTAAGGGACAACACCCTCGTTTTTGCTACTTTAATATCAAAAACATATAATGAAAGTATTATAAGAATGATTAGTATAAATATAATAATATTAAAATTCAATTAATTTATTAAATAATAAAAATATCATAAGGTTGCATAGAAAATGAGAAAATCTCATGAAATCCATGGGCAATCGGAATGATGGTTTTGTAATTAGCAACTTTATTATTTTATTTTAGAAAAAAAAATAGTTCAAATAAGACAAAAAAACTTTAAAAATAGTATTTATTAAAAATTATAAAAAAATGACCACAAAAAGATTACACTTTCATGTCCTACAAATTCATTTCTATAACACAATGTTTTAAACCAATAAGATTTTAAACATAATTTTGAAATTTATAAAATAAAAATTTACATCTAAACTTTAGATTTATGTTCAAATGAAATAAATAATCACTTTTTATTAGTAGAAAATCAATTAATTAATAATCAATGTTAATGCAATAAAAACAAGTACTAAAAAAATCTTAATTTTCAATTTAAAAACATTAAAAACTATTTTCTATTTTTCAAATTTTTAAACATAAAAATATAATATATTTCTAAATTCAAAAATCAAATCCACATGCACATACAAATAATTTTTGAGTCTACCACCTAAACTCCATTTCCACAATTCCACCCTCTATAATTATTTTAAATTTTATTATTTATAATCATTTTAAGTTTTATTTTATTTTTTATAAATTTAAAGTTTTAAAAGAATTGAAAAGTAGCTTATTACATTTTTTAATAAATGTCATTTTATTTGTAACTTTTTAAATTTAGTTTTATTTGTAACTTTTTAATATAAGAGTCAAAATTTTAATATTAATATTTTTAATATAATTTTATTTTAAGTATTTTTATTTTTTTTAATTGAGTTTATCATTAATTGTTAAACATATTTTTTATTCAAAAATAGCAACCTTTATTTTTAAAGGTTTCGTATTTGAGCTGGTAGAAGGTGGCATGAACAATTTTCTTTGCTACCCCATTATTTCTTCTCTTTCAAAAATAAATGGGGTGGGTCTAGCAATTTGCCCCCAATTTAAAAATGTTTTTTGTCATTTATCAAAACATTTAATTCCAGAATTTTCTTAAAACATTATTTTGGAAAGA
This sequence comes from Thuja plicata, assembly GCA_018584345.1. Lineage (NCBI taxonomy): Eukaryota > Viridiplantae > Streptophyta > Pinopsida > Cupressales > Cupressaceae > Thuja > Thuja plicata. The sequence goes on from MU226246.1 coordinate 248,799, forward strand.
AAATGATTTTTTTATTTATTTTTTTACACATAAGTATGTAAGACAAAGGTATTAAACTATACTACAAAATTCATGGGACCGGTTTTAAAATTTTCCTACAAAATCTCAATAGGTCTATTTTTGGTGAGCCCCCATTCATAGTCCCTACAATCTAAGAAAATTGACTAGACCAACTTCCATAAATTTTGAAGCTCAAGCTTGAATTAACTATGAAATTTATATAACCACCTATTTTAAAATAATCCAAAAAATTTTAAAGCATCCACTGAAACTCCATAAAACTCCAACCTAAAAGTAGTCTTCAATGCCCTGTCCTTAACACTGGGTAGAACATAAGTTGCAACCATTGGCGTATGGATAAATTATATTGCCAATTAAAATTGAAAATAAAATCATCTTATAAATAGATAATACTAATTTTTTTTTGGATTTTGATAAGTATAAAAGAAAACAGAGATTAACTTGCGGGAAAAGGAAAATTTTAAAGTATCCCATAAAGAATTGACAACTATCCAACAAGAAAAAGTCATTTCCGAGAAAATTTTAAAGTATCCCATAAAACTCCAACCTAAAAGTAGTCTGCAATGCCCTGTCCATAATGCTATATAGAACATAAATTACAACCATTGGGGTATGGTTAAATTATATTGCCAACTCGTCTATATTGAAAATCTTTTTCGAAAAGTGAATATATGCTCACATGTGAAAACCACAATCACTTTTGCTCGACTTACACCTTGGTTTCGTTCATCTGGAATCAAATAAGATATCCACTCATAGAACCCAAAAAAATGGTGCGGTCAATTCTGAATTTTGTGTTACAGGGGAACAAAAAAACAAATAAATAATACTGAAATCTGTAGAAAAATTATGTCAAATTGTTTTATACAACTCAGAAATATTCTATACAATTCATAAAAAGTAGCGTTGCCGTGTAACAATTCCAAAACTCTACAAAACCCAATTGCTGTAAATAATACTGAAATCTGTAGAAAAATTATGTCAAATTGTTTTATACAACTCGGAAATATTCTATACAATTCATAAAAAGTAGCGTTGCCGTGTAACAATTCCAAAACTCTACAAAACCCAATTGCTGTAAACGTCCACATTGTCCCCGGAAAACGGTGTGTATTGCACCAAACTACTTGAAATGATATAACAGTTGAAGTAGTTTCACTATACCATATGCATAGTAAGAATGGCTATTACTAATGAGATATTAGTTTCAATTCAGATGATGGTATGTTCAACCACCATCTTTCTTTGGTGGGGAATTTGCAGCCAAAGAGAAGCTGCTGCTGCTATTTGGCATAGCCCGCGATATTTTACCATCAAATCGAAATTCAGGGAGTTTATGCCAGAAAACTTTTAAAAATATTCTGCTGAAGTTTGCAAAATCTTAATTCTGGAGCTAACGTGCAATAGAACCTGGGAAAGAGAGGGTTCTGACATTTAGCAGTTGAGCACATGCAGTGGTGACCTCTCTGCACTTCCATGCGCACTACCTACATCAGTCTGCAACCTTGGCTTGGCTATGCAAAGCATGTTTTCAACTTGTTTCTCATTCAATACTCTATCTTTCCTGGTTCCGTCCAGAGAAACTCTTGGCTGAGTAGATTGCCGGAATTCTTCAATCTGGTCCACAAGCACCTGGTTCTTTCTGCATCACAAAAATCATATAATTAGAAAGCTGCTCGTTTAAAGACAACGTACAGAAATAATTATGAAGTATGGTGTATCGGCCTGATAAAAACAGAGGCACTTTCTCAGATACTACCTTTCTGCCATTTCCAGTTTCTTCTTCAGCCTTAATTGATCTCTGCAAACAAAAAAGAGAAGCATTAACTAGATCAGAAAACAAGAATAGAGATTTGCAACGACACAAACTTCACTTCAATATCCTATCATGCTTAATTATTTGCTTCAGCTCTTGATTTCAAATCCCTTTGTAGTTTTTTTATTTGATTCGTTAGGTAACAACCAGGCAAATACGGCCTGTTAACGGGCCTAACTGGGTTCATCCAGGTGGGGATATGTCGAAAGGTCAGAAGTAGGTGTGTCCGGAAGGATAGACTAAAGTTATTTTTTATGGAACTTCGAAAGGGAATCCTGGTCCTTCTAGGACAGGGATGGTTGCAAGAATTTCAAATGGGAGCATTTTGGCAATTGGAACAAAAGCCCAATTGCCAAAAAAAATCTCAGAAATGGAACTAATAACAAAGCAGAATCCCAAGCAGCTTTGGAGGCAGTGGTCATGGCAAAAAAAATTGAAGGTTGAAAAACTGCACTTGAAGGGGGGCTCATTGGTGATCATTCACACCCTCATGCGGAGGCAGCCTTGGCATGGAATTTGAATGGGTTTATTAATGAATTCAAATTATCTCATACAGCTCGTGCTAGGAATGAAGTGGCCGATGTTCTATCCAAGTGGGCGTCCTCCTTTAATAAGATGGACAGTAATGATTTTTTAGAGAGGTTTGGAGATTTAAATCTCGAAGTGATTTGAAAGTACGCCTCCAGTGATATTTGCAATGATTTTTTGATGGTACGAGGAAGAGTGAAGTGGAGTTCGGGCAATTACAGCACATTTAGTTCCTCTGGCATGTCGGGATTTAAGGAGAGCCTGGTGGATGGATTGTCATTGTTTTGTTAATTAAAGATGCAAGAACGACGTGTCTGTAAGTGATGTAGGTGCGATTCACATTGGTGGCCGAGGCAACAACTTTCCTTCTTGGGCAAGGTAACAGAGAAAAGATTGAAGGGCATATTTAAAATCCATGACACGATTTTTTAATTTTATATAGATAGTCAACCTGCTGCTGGGAGAAAAATTTATGAAGAGCGACCACCGCTACCATGCGAATGCTGATGTGGTGTCCATGTTTCTTGCTTGGTGTTTGGAACTGGGATCCAGGGCAGAAGTTGAATGGGTCATGCGGGAATGTGTGGAGGAGGAATGGCTTGCTGGGTTGCCTTCATTGTTGGCTGCGGCGGTTCGGGGTAGGGGTTTCAGGCTGGACGGGGAGAAGTCAAGTGTTTGGTGTGCCACAGGTGACGAATTTTGCCCCTTTATTATCTGGGATGCGATGGAGTCGGTTGAGGAATGTAGAACTGAAGCGCAGATCGGTTGGGAAACTCTGTTGGAATTTCTGCATGAAAGGGAGATAATGGCCTGCATGGAAGCGGAGGCACGGAAGAGAAGACCTGGCGAGTCGGTGTTTGTTGAGACGGAATTCTAATTTGATGGTCCGGGGAAAAAACCAGCAGAGAAGAAGAAGAAATCAATGGCTTGAGGTCCAGCAAAGTGTCAATTTTGAGTTTTGAATTATGATTGTCAGTTTTTTGTTATCGTCCGTATTTTGCTGTGTCGGATGCTGGCCGAAGGTTTATGCAGAGCCATATTAATGGCATTTTGTATATTGTGCATATATTTTGCCAAGGTTGAGTAATGTCCAGGTGTCGGGTGTTTGGGTGGTGTATGGGGTCAGGGTTTATGGACTGTCTCGATTTACTATGATGGGTGGTGGTTGATTATGATAGATGGATGGTAAACTGCTTTATGTAAATTTTATAGTTATATTAATAAAATATAACTTTTTCACCGATAAAAAAAAACCAACTAGGCAAGATAACAGAAATTATACTCATACAAACAAAATTCCTCTATCGCTTGTGCGTCCAACAGGACTCTGTAACATATCTTTATGAAAAGGCAGGACAATTAGCAATATCTAATGAAGACCAAGAGAACTATATGAAACTTTTTTGGAGCTTTACTGCCTAATTTTTATTCCCGTAACAAAGGACATACCACTTTGAGACAGGATGCAGGGGGTGGAAAACATTAATCTACCCCTTATGAAGTACAGTAGGAAGAATCCTTTTGCAGCCTGCTTTGCACAGTATCTGCGTTTCTTTTCTTTTGGCAGATGCATATCCTGGGTTGCAACTACCTCTCTGACAATTTAATTTGAGGAAAACGCAAAAACGCCTCATTCGCTGAAATTTCTGAAGACAATCATGCATTGACATCGCGTGTGTTTTAGAGAATCGTATAGTACATTCCCGTCAGAAAGGGATCATATATTTTAAATTGGGTATTGGTTAACCTCTCAATGGACATGTTGCTAGGCCTCAGCTACATGTGTTTCATTATTGACTTGGTTTTGATGCAGAACAGCATGAAATAGGTTAAGGGTTTGCTTTTATGAAAAGAAATCATTTAAACAAAATTCAAAGCCACAAAATCTGGGTGAATTCCTACTAAATGATAAATTAATATCATTTAAATTTGAATGTTTCTGGTAACAACAGAGTAGATTTATTGAATCAATATTTGCATCACTCTCTTTAATTCGTCATTAGGATGAAGATAGATGAGATAAATTGTAAAACCATGAACTTCAAAAGGGGAATGAAGAGAAAACATTTCAGATCCCACTCACGATTCATCTATAAGATGAGGAAAAGTGAGATAAACTGCAAAATCAAACACTTTGAAAAGGAAACATTTCTTATCACATTCCATGGTCTCTTATTAGAATGAGGAAAAATGAGATAGATTACAGAACCAAACAATTCTAAAAACTTTCTCCCTCCCCTTTTTAAAGTGTTTGGTTCTGTTCTTATTTTTCCTTATGTGATGATGGATCAATCTTCAGAAAAACTCTTACACAATTGTCACCAGAAGCATTCAAATTTATTTCCAATGTTGCATGAAAATATCATGTCTATAAATTTATAATATCATTCAGTCAGACAAAAAGAAATATTTTTATAGAAACTGTCAAGGAAAATGGTAAAGATTCAGCAGTTCCTGAAACACGTTATTTATTATATAAAAGAAAACATTGTCCCTGTTTTGTCTAGCACAACTCACAGTGTCAAATGGCCCTAAGTGAGACTAACTGGACAAAAAGTTTGTTTTTATTATTTTAATGGCCTTGCTAAAATTTAAACTACTATAATCTATGTTTTAATTTAACCTTCTTTATAATGATTCAACAAATAGATTTGAATTTCTTTATCATATCGTTGTGCCATAGACACTAATTTAGCGTATATGGCTCCATTGTGCAAGCATTCAATGAGGCAAATATTTTTTCATTATCTTATAGTCACATCCCTTTCCATACGCATGAGCAGGACATTCGTCAATGCATTAATAAGAATTTTGGTGGAAGGAGAGGGGCCAGATGGGGAGATTAGGACAAGGTATGGGCAGCATTTATCCCATTAATCCTGCTGCAGGAAACAGAATAAATAAGAGAACATAAGCACCCGCATGAAGAGGGAGAGGAGATATGGCATCCTTTCCTGCTGCTAGTAATCCTTGAGAAGGACCTGCATAGGGCCTTTGGGATTATTTACATTGTTAGAGAGCAAATGCAGGAAGTGGCTCTTGGGAACAACATTTCTCCCATGGCTCTGAACTGAAGGATTTCTTTGACTTGGGCTATGAGATCTCCACCTATTCGAAGCTAAGGACCTGCTCAAGGAAAATAAAGAGATATTTCATGCTGTTGTGCTTCATCTATCTGTGCTACTCTATCTCTAGGAAATAGACGTTACGATTTAATGAACTTTGTGTGTTTTGGAGGAGTTGGCATTGTCTTAGTGATCAAAATGTAAAAATGTATATGAAGGCCATGCTTGTTGTAAGTGGAGAAAACTGAAGTGCATCTAGGAATCACTGGGAAGTGACTGAAGAAGGTTCTCATTCAGAAATTCAATCTGAATGGGAGGCTGGATTAAAGCTAGAATAGGGGCATATTGGTGGTATTGGAAACAACACAATTGCCGAGACATGTATAATGAAGATATGTTAATTTTGGCATTGTTTCCTTGTATTTAATGTCACACCACTACTACAAAACCCATTGAGGAGGATCTATGTTACTGGGTTCGACCCACGGAAGCAGTTTGGGGACAACACCCCCAATGGAGGCAAATGTAGGCAATGCCCGTGAAGCAAAAATTGCCCATTATTTAATAAAGGAGTCCACTATTATTTTAGTATGTAAACTAGTGTTCATAAACCACCGGAAAGGGCTTGATAAGTAAGTGGTTGTGTAATGTGAAAAATCATCATATTACAATTTGTTCTTTGCTACATAACAAAAAGAAAGTGGGTGCCCATTAGTCTGGATGTAACCCTTATTGAGTGAACCGCATTGAACTTGTCCGTTATTGTGAATAATTATTTTTCGTCTTTTATTCTGCATTATATTTAATATTGTTTATTTCTTCCACCTACCTAAACCCTAACAAATTGGACCGGTCTAAGCTACATGATAAATTCCAAGGCTTTTTATGCTCTTGCTGAACTTGCAAACTCGAACAACTATGAAGCCATCAGTGACTATAAAAAATGCAGAAAATTGGGCCCGTCACTAGTTAGTGTCACAATTTTTTTAGTTTTGCCTTATGCAAACTATGCAAATCATTTTATGTTAATATTTATGATGATTCTTTAAAAATAAGATTGATAGATTCATGAAAGAGATTTGAATAACATTGGCACATCTTTCTCCATTAGTGATTCTTGTTATTATTGTAATCATGAATGACATTTCTACTAAACTAGAAATCTCGACATGCTCATGTCATTGTGGGATGAGTTCGCTATTATTTTCTTAAAGTTGTAAAACGTGAAGATGATTCCTAAATTATGGAATATTACTATTCAGGGTTAATTGTAACCCTACTTCAATTGAACAAAGAGGTTCTACAATTTTCTAGTGTAAGCTTAGCGCGTTAGCTATGAGGAATGTTCACATCCATACATCTACCGTATGGTATATTGTATTTGGGTTACACATAGAAGATTCCAAGGTTGATGTGATAATAGTGTGTTTCATTTTGCCACTATACTTGGGGGTGGCCTTTGGGGCCACCATAGGAATGTTTATTAGATATTATAGGATCAGTGCCTTAACCTTAAGAATATCTGAATATTTATGGACATCTATGATAGGGTATACGTGACTGAGATTATTCAAGTTGGAAAATTATTGGACTTAACAGTGGTGGTGAACCAAATATGAAAAGCTAGCCATATTTCCTTAAGACTATTATATCCTCAATTTCTATACTGTGCTATAAATCAGACAAATAGCTGAGATAACATCATTATTTTATCCTTACGCAGAGAATGATCATTTGTGTTCTCTATATGTTGACCATGTTATGCCAGTTACAATTGTAAACTGTTAAACCATAATGATTACTTGTTTTATACTATTGGCAAGTATTATAATTACAATATGAGATATTTTGAAACGCTAACCTTAAATTCTTAATCGACAATAATCAAATTGCCTTATTATGTTATATCATGACAATTTTTGTACCTTCTATAATGGTACTAATAAAATTATTGTGGATAGTGTAAAGTCGCTTTGAGGTCTCATGTAGAAGGCCAATCGAAAATATAGCAGATGAAAAGTACTTGGGGAATAATAATAGCATTGATGCAAATATACCATAAAGAAATAGTTGTTGATCTTGATGTAACAATATCATGTAAAAAAGAGTGTCGCCTCCTTGTATAATGTAACATTATGTTTACAATAATTCTGAATCCGTAGGCATTGTGCCAATTGTGTGGTATACCTTTATAATCTAATGGCTCTAGTGTTGCCATCTATCATGAGTATCAGTCAGGTTTGCTCTTGCTTAAGGCTCCTTCAAATTTTCAGATATTTTTTAGTTTTTATGAGGCCTTAGCGATGAATGTTGGGTTTCATTTAAAAAGACTGTCATAATATAATATAATTATGTTGTGTGATATCACTGAATCATATTATAGTAAGACATCACGCAAAACCATATTTGGCTTGCATAATTGTGGCATTATAGAGATGTGATGATAATTGTCCTCGTGATATGATACACGAAAATTTATTTCATATTGATTATTTATCATTTCTGCGTATAGATTCCAAATCTGACTATCTACCCTTTTAAGACAATATTTTCTAAGGCGTGTCATTAAGATGGAGGATATTTTATTGTTCACCTATGTATAAAGATGGTTGATGGTTGGGACCCTTGCATGCACAATTAGTTTAGCAACCTTGTTCTTTGTAATGTGCCATATTAGCATCTTGAATTCAATCATTGAGAAAAATCATATGTAGATTTGTCTTGTTCATTTATAGCATCTTCCTTCATTAATCTCAACCTTGGTTTCTTGGGAAAACTCTCTGCCAAGGTTGAGAATTTCTGAGGCATATTCTTTGTTATGTATGATACAAAATTGTATCTAATATTGATAGATTATCTTAACTTGGAAAAGTGTAGTTCTTGTCCTCAAAGTTGAAATCCTAGGAAAACTACAGGAGGCTTTCATCCCATTTTAAAGCAGAGATAAAGCTTAAAGCAGCGGTAATATGGTAATGTGCAGCAATTGTATTATGAAAGCCACCAATCGATTCTTTAAGAACAGCAATCATAATCATTGTTAAATGAAATATCCCAAGTGGATATTTACTCTGTTGCTGCTATAAATTTTATTTATATAATTATGTTCTCCTGTAAGTGTTTTGATTATCTTGCAGAACTAGACGGAAGTTGCAGAAGTAATGATTTTATT
>MU226246.1:258218-318802 GCA_018584345.1 Thuja plicata
TTAAATATATTAAAATATATCCCAAGTAGCCAAGGAATACTCGAGACACCCCAAAATGCTGAAGCTGAATATGTCACCTGCCTATGACTGATGTCGGTCAACCTGAAATAACTGGCAGTCTCATCCCTAAAATCTAGGGATGCTCCTAGAAACTAGGAAACACACCTGAATCTCCTGAAACTGAAACCAAGAGATGACCTTATAGAACCTCAAATTTGGAAGTTGACACCACCTCCTAAAAAGTAGGAATTCCCCTCCTAAAAAGTAGGAACTGCCTCCTAAAATCAAGGAACTGCACTGCAACACTATATTCACCACCATGTCACCTGTACAGACTGGTGCCGAATGAGATGGGTCAACTGGCAGTCCCATCCCTAAAATCTAGGGATGCTCCTAGAAACTAGGGAACACACCCTGTCATCCTGAAACTGAAACCATGGAATGGTTCAATGGGACCTCACATCTGGAAACTGCCACATCCTCCTAAAAAGTAGGGATATCCCCTAAAATCTAGGAACTGCTCCAAACTGGCTCCAAACTGCTTGTAAAGCCAAAATCCAGTCACTGTATGCACTGAATGAGTCCCTATCCATCTCCGCTAGCCGACGAGACTCCAATGATAGGCCAACTCCTCTGTCTCTGATGTCCACTCTAGAAAGGGGACATGACATTAAACCAGCGATCAAGGTTGAAGGTTTTCTTTGTTAACAAAAGACACGTCATTAGAAAAGGTTGCCTCTCATCACAATAGGTGTGCCATTCATGAAGTCGCCCTCGCTGGGAAGATATATAAAGAAGCAGAGAAGTCCATTTGAAGAGAGCATGTGAAATAAGTGTTTAGATCATAATTACATTTGCAGATTTGCAAATGAGAAGATAAGAGGGAAGATAATCAAAGAAAGGTTGAAGGCATAATTATAAGAAAAGTTTATAGCAGAATTGTAAGGAGTAGATGCAGATAAAAAAGAATATGTTGATGCAAATTGAGAAGTAAAGTATATGCACACTTAAAGGAGAAGCATAGAGAGAAGACATAGTGGGAAGATGAAAATCAAGAAAATATTAATGGAGAAGAAAAAATAAGGAAGTGACTCCTTCAAAAGACAAAGGTTATGAAGGATTGTGACTCTTCCAAAGGGTGGTAATTATGAAGGGTTGTGCACATTGCAAAGATGTAGACATGGCGAAGGGGTGTGACACTCCCTCATATTGGAAGATATAAAGGCGAGCAAGTTTCATTTGAGGAGGACACCCAAGTGAGATCAATTTGGGAAATAATATATTATTCTCAAAGGCAACAATGAACGGTTATTACTCAATTCTTATGAAAGTTGGTGATCCTTTCACCTTTAATGTATAAGAAAAAAATCATTTAAAGCATCCACGGATCACTTATCTATCATCACTTACCAATACATCAAGTCAACACTCACTCAATCATCATTCATCAATCAAGGATTTCCACATTCATCACTCATCAATATATCAGATCAACAAATTGAAGAAAATTATTCAATCATCCATCAAACATCAATTGGGAATCAGGCAAACAGAGCTATAATACATCAGATCTAGATTTATTATGCCAAACAGCTAATAGCATTAATAACTATCTTTGTGGTATATGTTTAGCCTATGCACTATACATTATTTATCATCACTTACCAATACATCAAGTCAGCATTCACTCAATCATCATTCACCATTCTAGGATTTCGACATTCATTCAATCATCACTCATCAATATATCAAATCAACAAATTGAAGAAAATTATTCAATCATCCATCAAAGATCAATTGGAAATTAGGCAAACAAACCTATAATATATCATATCTGGATTTATTATGCCAAATAGCTAATAGCATTAATAATTATCTTTGTGGTATATGTTTAGTCTATGCACTATACAACACACACACACACACACAAATTTGTTTGTAACCTCACAAGCAATCATATAGAGAAGGGAAGTAGTTATAAGATCACCATCTAGGTAGGCAACCCCGATTGGATGTCTAATGTGCTTGCCACTAGGGCCAAGAGGGTGAGTGTCCGCTCGGGCTAAGAAATGTGGATTACAAGGCCTCGTATTGCAATCTCCTCTCCAAACTCTACGATGATTGACTATTGACTTAAAGGGATGATGCATGAATAGGGAAAGTCGACAAGTGAAAGCAAATACAAGTACCCCGCTAGGTAGACCAACCCTGAATGGACTTCCAATGAGCATGTCATTGGGACCAAGAGGGTGAGTGTCTACTCTTGGGCTTAGTGCATGTATGGCTCTTGGTGGACATATCATGCTTCCTCCTTGAAGCCAAATTGTGATTGAACACAAGGTAGTAATATAGATATGGACTAAGAAAGGTTGGAGCTCTGTTGTTTTTCACTCCTTTTTCTGCCTTCTTCGACAATGCTTTGCAATGCGAGGGTGAATGCTAGTGGTGCGGGATCTGGTTTGTGCAATGACTGATCCATATGTGCTCGCTTTGAGCTTCAATTAGATGGCAGGTTTCATTTCACGTGTGCGACAACTAATGCTCAGTTTTACAACCCTCAGAGTGGTGCGGCTAATGGGTCAACATTTGGATCTCCCATTGCGTAGATTTGGATTCAATATGCACAATACTACAAGTCTCGTGGCCTCGTCTATTGGTGGCTTCTTCAAGAACAGTTTCTTGTCCTTCTCCTTATTTGTGAGTGGTGGTTTGGCATATGTGTAACCCTTGGAAGAAGAGGATGATGTAGTTGTGTCACGTGCCTTCTTGATAGCCTCTGTGAGTGTATTGAGGTTGAAACCTTTGACCCACCCCTTAAGGGATTCCATCAATCTGTCCATGAACAATACAAGTCTTCTCTTGGAGATGTCAATGACCAAAACTAAGAGCCTCTCAAATTTTGTAATGTAGTTGTCCATCGGTCCAATATGTCTCAACAATGCCAAATCCTTGAAGTTGAGTTTTGGATCCTTCCCATCAAATCGATTATGAGTCTCTCTGTGAAATCAGCATATGAAGTGATTTGATCGTGACCGAGGGAAACCATCCCATGGTGCCACCATTTGTGAGCAATTCTTTCCAAATGTAGAGTTTCTAATTTGATTGCTTCATCTTCAAGAATTGGATTGAGCTGGAAGTAGGTATCTGCTATTTGTACCCATGCACTTGCTAATGTCTTTCCAAACCCATCAAAAGTAGATAGGTTTAACTTGTTGATCTTCTACTTGATGTCATTATTGTGATGGCCATGGCTCTTAGAATATCTCATCTGCAATGCCACATAATCCTTGAAGGGTAGTTCTGCTCCAAATCTAGCATCAAACCAATCTCCAAGAAGGTTGGCTCTCATTCTCCGCACTGTTCAATCCTTTGAGGAAATGTTGGCATCAATGGGTGTGTGGAAATGTTGTGTATGGGGCCTCTCAATGACAAAATTATCGTCGTCCCCATTATGATTTCTGCTTGTCCTTCCTTCTGCCAAAAGGCGAAGTGTTTCGCCAATTTGTTGTTGTCCTTTTGCCAAAGTCTCGTTGAGTTATTCTTGTCCTTTTGTTAACTCTTGTAACAATGTGATCATCTTCGTGCTTGACTCCCCCATCCTATCCAAAGAATGGGATCTCCTCATTTGCATTGAATGTTTCCCAACAGGCTCACAAGATCACCAAGTCTAATACCACTGTAATGTAGCAAATACAAATTTGATGCAGAAGTTTATGGTTGTACCTGTACGGCCCCTCCTTCATATCCATACAGCAAGTCTATGCCGAAGTCACAATCCTTTGAAACTCCCTACGTACAACAGTGTTGCTTGTATGGACTCTCCTCTTCATACAAGCACAATATCTAACCTTCACACCCATACAATACTACCCATGTACGAACATGTCTCTCCACACAATCCAGACGATGTGAACACTTACAATTATATCGATCAAATCTTGTTGGCTTCAAGCATGATGGTATGGATATAGATGTATATCACCAAGCTACCAAGGATGATTGTTGTTGCCTTCAATCTGAGAACAATCCCTTCACGGTAACAAAGCTCCCATCCAATTAACTTTACGGAAAGCAAGGATGGTAGATTGAATGCAGCTATAATAAATTGTGGATTCCAATACCTTTATTGTCGCAAGTCAAACAATAATTATTTCCACAAAAGTAATCACCAATAATATAGTCAATTCCTTTACCAATATTATCGTTGACAAAGGACTGAAACATCACAAAGAGCTTACACCATCCATAGGAAGGAATAGCCAAGAAAAAAATATTTGTATTTTCAGATTATTAAGATACATCTCAGATTACATCAAATTTGTCTTCAACTAAAGACTTCTCAAATTTGGACAGACATGCAAATTAGGGTGAATAGTGACTCCCACTGAAACTGCAAATGCTAGACTAGGAAGGGTCTTGCACCTTCGAAACGGCACTAGAAAGCTCAATTCCCACTACAACTGCAAATACACAAGAAATAGACAACTCCACAACAATCCCCTACGATGCCAGCCACTGCCTTTTAAAGGGCTCCAAGAAGTAACCAAAAGGTTACAATAGGCCGACATTACTTATTATTTATTATTTTATTACTTTTTTATATTATAGTTAAATTAATTAATTAAAGTAGTCCTTATGATATTATTTAAATATGGGACCACTTAATCAATTAATTTCATTAAATCATTTATATATTTTGGGGACATTACAGAATGATTCATTGAGAAAGAAGCAACCTTTGCAACTAAGGACAAGGGCAAATGCAAGCATCCTTAAAAGAAAGCTAAAGGACATAAGGGAGATACTTCAAAGAGTTAGAACTATCACATTCACGATTGTGGTAAACTTAGTCGCATGAAGAATCACTACAAAAAGATGGTTGGCTAGTCAAAAATCCAACCAACACAAACCTCCACAAAAGGCTCATGTTGCAAAGCATTCTAAGTAGGAGCCAAACTTTTATGATTTTATGGACAAACAACCAACAGATCACTCAAAGTCTTTTGCATCATACATTGACTCTAGAGCATCTAGACATTTTGCACACATGAAGAATTGGTTCACTTGGGTGGAAAAGAATTTGGAACAAGTATGAGTGGCTTAAGTGTATTTTTTACATGTGGTTGTCAAGTCAAAATAACTGCCTTACCTAGGAGAACATTCATAAGAGAGGTTTTTGTGGCCTTCTCTTTGTGTTCTTTGTGGCATTAATGAAGAATATGCAAACCACGTATTTTTCCAATGCCCCTTCTCTATGCAATTATGGCAGCTTTGGTCGAAACTTTGGAATAGACCTGATTACATTCTACTTGTGTCTGAGTTCTAGAATAGTTTGGGATGGCTCCCCAATTCAACTTATTTTCTTATGGTTGCTTAGGATATTGCCATCTCCTTTGTTTTAGGAAAATATGGTTGTAAAGAAATCGTCATATATTCCAAGATTTGTGAAGTGCAATTATCCAAGATTGGCATAAAATCAAAAGTATGCTCAAGGAGATTATTGAAGCAAAATTTGTGATAAGGGCCCTCTTACCTGCTCAGATTTACACCTTGTTAAAATTTTGGAGATGTCCTTTCCTTTTGTTTCATAGGCTATGTCGAATCTAGAATTCAAAAAACTAGGAAAATTGCCAGTTATGGTACTGATGTAATGTACCGAATACAATTTTGACTCAAAATTACTCTTTGTACACATGTTGTACCCGTACAACCCCTCATTCACATTCATACAGAAAGTCTAAGTGTTGCATGTATGGACCCTCCTCTCCATACACATACGGTATCTAACCTTCACGCCCATACAGTACTACCCCCGTACAAACATGTCTCTCCACTCACTCTAGAGGATGTCAGCACTTACAATTATATTGGTCAAATCCTGTTAACTTCAAGCACTATGGTATGAATATAGATGTAGAATGCCAAGCCGCCAAGGATGACTATCGTTGCCTTCAATCTGAGAACAGTCCCTTCACGGTAACAGGGGTCCCATCCAATTATCTTTACGGAAAGCAAGGACAGTAGATTGAATGTGGCTTTATAAAAATCGCAGATGCCAATACCTTTATCATCGTGAGTCAAACAATAAGTATTTCCCCAAAAGTAATCACCAATAATATGGTCAATTCCTCTACCAATATTATTGTTAACAAAGGAATGAAATATCACAAAGAGCATACACCATCAATAGGAAGGAATCGCCAAGAACGAAATATTTGTATTTTCAAATTATAAAGGCATTTCTCAGATTACATCAAATTTGTCTTAAACTAAAGACTTCTCAAATTTGGACAAACAGACAGCTCAGGGTGAGGAGTCACTCCCACCGAAACTACAATCGCTAGATTAGGGAGGGTCTTGCACCTCTGAAAAAGCACACTAGAAAGCTCAATTCCAATTAGACCTGTAGATACACAAGAAATAGATAACTCCACGATGATCCCCTACGATGCTAGTCACCGCCTTATAAAGGGCTCCAAGAAGTAACCAGAAGGTTACAATAGGCTGACATAACTTATTATTTATTATTTTATTACTTTTTATGTTACAATTAAATTAATTAATTAAAGAAGTCCTTATGATATTATTTAAATTTGGGACCACTTAATCAATTAATTTCATTAACTCGTTTAAATATTTTGGGGACATTACACAATGATTAGTCGAGAAAGAAACAAGCCTTTGCAACTAAGGACAAGGGAAAATGCGAGCAGCCTTAAAAGAAAGCTAAAGGACATAAGGAAGATACTTAAAAGAGTTAGACCTATCACATGTCATGATTGTGGTAAACTTGGTCACATGAAGAATCATTGCAAAAAGATGATTGGCTGGTCAAAAATCCAACCAAGACGAACCTACACCAAGTAGAAGGAGCCAAACTTCTATGATTTTATGGCCAAACAACCAACATATCACTCAAAGTCTTCTGCATTGTACATTGACTCTCCCCAATTCAACTTATTTTCTTATGGTTGCTTTGGATATTGTCGTCTCATTTGTTTTAGGAAAATATGGTTGGAAACAAATGTCATATTCCAAGATTTGTGAAGTGCAATTATCCAAGTTTGGCATAAAATCAAAAGTATGCTCAAGGAGACCATTGAAGCTAAATTTGTGATAAGGGCCCTCTTACCTTCTCAAATTTACACCTTGTTAAAATTTTGGGTACTTGTCATGATAATGCAACCTTCGTTTAGTTTTGTCATTTTTTCTTCTCGGATTACATGGCACTCGTTCCAATAATCAGATCGAAGCTTTGGCTATGCTCTTCACTCATGAAAGAGCTTGTGTTATAGGTTGGAAGAAAATAATATGTGAGATCAGTTCTATTATTCTAGTCTCCCTTTTGAATAGTATAAATTTTCAAGATTCCTCCTAGAAACAAGAACTATTGGATAAGCAAATTCTTTGATTAACCACGAAGCTTTAAGTGTCGACTGCTTAGCAAAATGGGCCTCAAAAGCAGAGCACAGTTGGAAATTGGAAAATTGAAGAGATTTCCACCAAAAAATAAATGTGAATTACTTTAAATTCTTTATGAGGACCAAAAGAATTGATTTAAGCATGCTCAGGTTGGTAAAGGTGAGGTGTGACATTGGAGTTATATTTCTTTTTTGTATTATGTCAATCGGTTTTGTAGAGACCCCTAGTAATTTTTTTTCTCTTGTTTATTTGATGATTATAGCCATCTAGAAATCTTTCTGGTATACCTATACATAAATCATTCTTAATAAAAAAATTATTTTGGGCAATATGGGCTAATGAAAAATAAATGAGTAATGTTAAAGCAATGAAGAGCTTAGTAGAGGTTGTATGAATTCCATGTCTTCCTATTGAATTTTATTGAATATTTCTTTAATAACAAAGGCTTCAATAAGGTTGATTAAGGGTTCACAAATGATGGTTGGTCTTTAATGACAAACGATGTGGGGGACGATACAAGTATTCTAACCATTTCTTCTCTAAACCAACTTTTGAGTTCAAATCTTGTTTCATTTCATGTGTTTTCTGCTTTTGCGGGTTGAGTCTTCTATGCCAAGGCATCCAAGCTACTGCAGGTTCATAAACATTACCACTTTTTGACTATTTTGGATCATTTCAATCATTTTATACCCCAAAAATCAGCTATAGCCTCATTTTGATTATCTATCCTAGATCTATTGAAAATGCCTCCACCAATACTTCTTCATGTGGGAGCATTGATCAAAATGGGTAGATGGTAATATTGATGTCTATTTTGAAGTTAATTTGAACGCAAGTCCATGCATTGTTCCCACATCACGAATAGGTTGTTCTCAAGGTGGTTAGAGGTAAATAAATGTTGATTGCTTTTGTTATTTTCAAATTGTTTTTCCTTCCTTCAAGTTTGACTTCACTCTTGAATTGATTCCAGCTCAAACATGGTGACAGAAATCAAAACTCTAGAAATGATCCCCGCATTTGATGTATTGGCGTCAACTGATTGCGGTTATTGAAGACTACCTGTCATATTTGTTCTTAGTGTCATGAGCTTTTGCAATCCACTAGTTTTTTTACGAGTTCATCAATTAGCATTATGATTCTAAGTTGCCGGTTTGTATTCGTGCTCGAGATTCGGGTTCAAAATTTGTTCAAAATTTTTTGGTGGTGGATTCGAATTCGTTTTGGGTTCATTCGTACAAAAACATAAGTTGTGTGTGTGTGTGTGTGCAGCAGCAAATAAGTTCATACCCACTATGCTAATAGTAAAGCAACATAGCAAAATACACCACCATATATATTGATGTTTTAGTCCAAATTCACCATAAAAACGGCAAAACTCGTGTCGGGTTCGTCTGACAGAATTTGGGCAGACTTTTGCAAGAATGTGATAAGGACCAGAATTTTGTAAGAACCGGACCAGACTTTGGGGTTCATTGGGCTATGTGGAGACTCCAATTTTGGCATCTCCAAACAAGCATTTCCATGCTTGAATCTTCATCACTGCAAAACGATGGTGATCTCAATATTCTTCGCCTTTCCAAAATTCATTATCAACCACTATTCAGTTGCAGATATCAACTGCAATGCTTGCTCAATTCTTTCCACATTAAAATACAATTATTTTTTAAAAAACTCAAAGACATGTCATGATGTACCTACCATTAAAAAACAAATAAAAATATAATGATCACCACCATTATAAATATTAAAGAAAGCCCTAAAAAGAGCAGAAATACTGATCATCCTAGTGGGTGATTTGCTTTGAGTGGATGATATTAATTATGGTCCACCTTTAGGTGATAATTATTATTAAAACAAGCGATCCTTGAACAGGTGCAACTGGAAGGAAACAGTTGTTAACAGCTAAATCTCCTCAAGACAAAAATGCATTACGCTTCAAACTATGAAGGGTATAAAAGGGAGGAAGCTTCAATTATAGAAGGCATCGAATGATCAAGAAAAATAAGAAGAAACATTATTGAAATCAGTAGTGAATTAATATTAGCAGCAATACTAATTAAGAGATAAAGTTGACAGATAACCAGCAAGATCTACGCATGTGACAGATAAGCAGCAAGATCTTTGTGAGTAATCTAAAAGCTTTTTTTAATATAAACATGCAATGGAAGATTTGTATGATAGTCTCTTTGGAATTTAGAGAAATGGATTGCAAATAGGAATGACAGCCTCGTGGGCAAGGGGGTGGATGAAAAACCAGCCTTCCATGCCCTTGGACTTGATCGAGGAGGATGACCAGCCTCCAAGGTGAAGGGATGGAAGAGCAACCCACCTTCCATGCTCTTGCAGTTCAATGGTAACCAACCTTGAGAATGTGATTTGCAAATATTTCAACGAACTCCTAATGAGACTACTATAGGAATCTACTTTGAAAAAGGCAATGCTTACTTGGATTTCAATATGAATGATGTTTATGCCTATCGTGATGTTTAATAATGATTAGTATGATAATGTTACCATGGCTTATGATTCAAGTCAATTTCCAATAACTAATATTGTGTGCAAGATCTACACTAGAATTTCTCTTATAGAAGGCATTTCAATTGGTAAAGTTGTATTAGTAGTTCCACGGAGTATCCTGACAAGGGGACGTGGGGACGTGGGGGTGGGATTCAAAGATGGGGTACCGAGGGCCTAAATTTGGAGACGGCAAGGGGACTGCAGGGAGGTGGCAACAGAGTAATGGTGAAGGGGGTGGTGCCAAATATACAAATTGAGGTGAATTGCAATATTCAAGGCAAAATCTGCAATATAACATCTCTAAAAGTGCCCAATGAAAGGTAAACTAATTTTCTGAAGTTAAATGTTGCATTTAGTATGTAATGGCATGTGCAATATGACAAGTGACCTAGGGGCGTCCCCAATAGAAGTGGCAAAGGTGGTGGTTCTATAAGGGGACGTTTCCCCGAAGTCCCCAAGTCTTGGAAACGTCCCCCTACAGGGCAAGCGAGTTTTTTTGGGGGGAACGTGTCTCCATGGAACACTGGTTATATTCATAAATGTATTCTATATCTTATTTTTAATTGGAATTTTTGTTTCAGGGCAAAATTTAGGAATAACCCAATAAGGGACATTAGAATTGGAATAACACCTTTCTTCTCGCTAGTCTACGGGACAAAAGATAGTTTATGCAACTAAGCCAAATGTCTCAAAGTGCATTAGAAACAAAAAGAAGATAACTTGCAGCTAGTTATAACTCTACTCAAATTAATAGAATGGGTGAAATTAAGAGATGAGTTGAGGGCATTCTTGCAACACAAAGAAAGGACAACTTAAACTATTATGGATCAAAATGAGAAGACAGCCCAACTACTCCTACAAACCCTCCAAAATATGAACAGCACAATTAGCACTCTTAGACCCAACCAAACTAATACACCAAACAATAACTTAGACGAGTTTGCAGAAGCTTACTCAAGACTTGACCATAAAATTAGGAGTATTCCATTTAGACAATATTGTGAGGCTAGAACAAGAAGCAACCCTAGAAGAGAAAGGGGTCAACCTAATAATGATTTACGTAATAAAGTAAAATGACTCTCCCTGACTTTGATGGGTCGGGAAAAGTCACTGGTCATTCATGGATCAAAAAATCAAACACATTTATCTCTAAGCTCCATGTCCAAAGAAGATGCCATCAAATTTATCATCCTACATTTGTAAGGGGCTGAACACGACTAGTGTCACCATGGTTTAATTACTCAAGGCCACCAAAACATAACAACCTATGAAAAATTCACACAAAAGCTTATGAACCAATTCAACCAAAAACACCCCAAGAGGCACTTTAAAGAACTAACACAATTAAAACAAGAATCCAGAGAAGATGATATAACCAAATTTCAAAATAACTCACTCATGGCACTTGAGATTATGGAGAAAAGACTAACATACCTATTTGTTGAGGCCTAAAGCAGTCAATTTGTGGTTTGGTGAGTTTTTTATCCTACATCTCTTCAAAATGCAAAAGGCCCTATATATGGAAACCACTTCGACAAAGGAATAGAGCCAATCCAAGAACGTGCCTTCAACGTCACAAAACCAACCTGCCTACAAACGAAACTGGGAACAAATGACATTACCTTCTCAAACACGCAACATGGGAAGACCGGACAAAACTCCAAAAGTTGACTATGTTTTAAGTGTGAGTAAAAATGGGAGTCGCAACATAGGTGCTCGAAGAAAGGAAAATCACACAATATAGAAGTATCAACAAATAAAGTCACAAAAGAACAAGAATCCAAACCTCAAATGAAAAGAAAACAAGACAATGAATAAGAGGGTACTTGGCAACACTCATGGGCACCAAAATATCCCCCTTTTAGAATTTATAGTTTTCTTAAGGACAAAGAGTGACGGTGCTCACAGATAGTGGTGTCACCCATAACTACATTGATGAAGGATTAGTGAAAAGGATGAAATTAAAAACTGAAGACTTTAAAGGACTCAAGGTGGTTGTGGCATATGGGTTCACCGCTCCATGCACACAAAGAATCCAACAATTAAGCATCACCTCCGGACGACATCAAATCAAGGATGATTTCAATGAGGTGAGCATGGGTGCTACCGAAGTGGTATTAGGTATCCAATGGTTGCACTCATTAGGTTGATATTACCAAGACTTACAAAAGATCAAGCTTTTTTTTACACACAACGGCCAAGAGGTGATCTTACAAGGTTTTGTTGATCTGAGTTTTGTGACCACCAAATGTGCAAGATAGAATACTAGGTATCCAATCCTCTCTTGAACAAGGAAACCCCAAATAATAAACAATATAGATAATTGTGTGATCAAGTGAAGTGACCCCGAGGTTTACAATTTGTACTTGCAACTTTCTATTGGACACAACTCAGTTTAATGATGTGATTACCTAGCAATTACAAAGGGACTTACGTTGTTCTTTTGTGGAGGATCTATCAACTTTCTTAAGACAAATGATATGGCAATTTAAGCTCTTCAACTAATCCTAACAATGATTCAAAAAAAATGCAAAAGGATATGAGTTTAGAAATCTAAGCTACTTATACTTCTAATCTACCAATGCAAGAGACTATTGATGATGAGGTGAAGCTAAACTAGTCCTTGCTTCGTCAAGACAACTACGCTAAGAAGGGTGCTATCTCCTAAGGATGTTTGGACGATTTTCAAATTGTTCATACACATCAAAACCATAAGATATGCAAATCAATGAGCATGAAACAATTGAAGTTAAGTGCTTGCAATGGAGTTCAGTCTAACCTTGCATTGTTATCTGCAATGAACAAGTACCAAATGGTATGAACCATAGTAGCAATAATCGGGAATCGAGACTTCCCTAGATTTTTTCCCTTAAAAATCGTCAGAAATCGGTCAAACCTGCAGTCAACGATTTCCTGAAAAATTCGTGATTAGATCGGGAATAAATCAGGATTAATTAGGATTAAAATTTGCCGCCAAAAAACCACACGATTATTTCTTATACAGGCCAAGATCCATTCATCGTTTCTTCATCTTGTATTTGCAGAGGATTGTTATGATATTGCAGGCAGAGGATAGGCACGGCATTCTCAGGCAGAGGATAGGCACGGACATAATAAATTTTGTGTACGTATATTTTATTATGTATATTGAAATTCTATTATGTATATGTATTCAGTATATTTATAAATTTATATGTATTTATATTTTGTATATATTATGTACATATGCAATAAAATGTATATATTCTGTATAAATTTATATGTTGTATATTTTGTGTAATATTATATTTATATAGATTTTATACAGTATAGACAGTACATTCTCTCTCTCTCTCTCTATATATATATATATATTGTATTTACAATATACAGTATATATAGTATACAATATATTTTATATATATATAGTATTTACAGTATACAATATATCTATATTGTATACTATATAAATTTATTTACACATAATATATATAATTTATTTATAAATCTATATTATGTGCATTTATATTTTGTATATTTATATAAAAAATATTATATATATCAAATACAAAAAACATGCATATATATTAATATGAATATAAACAATGAAAATCTATAGTGACATACAAGAAATTTGCATATATATATATATATATATATATATATATATATATGAATTTGAACAATGAAAATCTATAGTGATATGAATATGAACAATGAAAATCTATTTTCTACAATTAATGGGTTGAACTCTTATTTGCTCTCAATATATTTATGTTGTCGAAATGCCCTTTAATTTTAAAAAAAATAGTTTTTAGTTGTTTTTCTTCAATTTTTTACATTTTTTTGTAAATCCAATTTTTCCCCATTTTTTTCAAAAAACCTACTCCCCTCATTTGCCGATTTTTTCCCAAAACGATTTATGCTACTATGGTATCAACATAAGTTTCATCTTGAATCACCAACAATAATATCTTTCATTTAACTATCCAACTTCTTAACAACTTCTTTTAATTAGCGAATTATATTCTAAGTGAGAAGTATAGAAATCATGCAACACTCCCAAATAACACAAGTATTCACCATGAAACAACAATAAATTTGCAATTATTTTGGCACCAATTTCTGCAAATATCCACTTACAAATGATTTGAACAAGCCTTATATAGAGGCTTCAAGTACAATGGATTGCTCAAATTGATTCAAGATCAACAGTCCATATTAGTTCAAATAAACCTAATTACGGTTAGTTACAACTACCACTTACAAGCATTAAATGCTGACAAATGAGAAAAATACATTGGATTCCTAGCTTTCTTTATTCCATGAGATGTGTATATTTGTAATTCAATCATCACCCTTGGTTGAGGTTTCCAACAAATTTGGATATACAAGATCAATCATCCTATCAATGATGCCTTCTTTATGGGACATTGAATCATTTCACAAGGCAAAATGTAAGCAAGGCATCTCATAATCATTTCCCTTGTAGGTTATTGCACTTGCACCTCCATTTTTTCATTTTTGATTTCCAACCTTAAACCTCTTCTTTTACTTGGCATGCCACTTGAAATTACCCTTGGTCTCAAGATTTCTTGTTGGTTCTTGAACTTGCAATCATCTTTTATGTTAATATTGGGTCTCCTTGGTGTTGATCTTTAAATCCTTTGTAGTTGTGACTCGAACTTTGCAATTTCAACTCTTCCTTTGCTTTCATCTTGCTTAATGTCTAAAAGTCATGATGCCCTTCCTATCTCCATGTTACCCTAGATGTTGCAATGGCTCCTCCTTGCACATGAATACACTCGACCTTTCAACATCCTCCTTGTTTCCTTGCAAAACAAGAGAAAAACCTTATGTTAAGTTCACAATAATGAATGTGAACAAAATTAAAGATACTCTTAAACATCCTTTCCTAATAATATGATTTCAATTTAGCATTGGAGTTGCATTTGGATGAAGGGATTTCTCTTGTTCACAATCTTAACCCTACCATGCATTGTCATTAAACAATCTCTAATTTATATTTGAATTCTGATTTCCAATATGTTTCCTCTGTAGAAATTCAATAGGATCTGCTTTAGTGGTGATAAATTCACTCCTTAACTGATCTGATTGAAATATCCATCTCTGCTTTTGCTTGTATCTGATCTTATTTCACTTTGAAATCAGATTTAGATCGCCGCCATTGCTGGAAATCACCTTCGTCTGCTTGAATCCAAATTGCATTTGGTCTTAATCTGCCTTAGATGTTGTTTGCAATTCTGATTTTTTCCCTCATTTAGATTTGCTCTCCATCTTAGATTAATTCGATGTGGTTTGAATTAGGCATGCGGTCTTCCTTTATATGCCTCCCCCTCAAGAGCCATGTCTACAAGAGTATAAGGAGGTCGACCTGATCCATTAAATTCCAATTGTAATTCATTTACCCTTCCTCCATGGCCAACTTGATTGCATTCATATTTATTTCAACACCTTATCATTGGCTAACTTAGTTTGCAACTTGAGATTCATTTTAACATGTCTCCCTGAAGTGGCCGACCTAGTTTGCAACTTAGTTTGTTTGCAATTGGGATCGGACTATTTTGAAAGGCATATGTAATTAATTCCAAGGATGGTTGGATTTCCGACCCCTCTTGGGATTTTGTTCCAAGGGAGGTCGAAAATCTGACCTCTCTTGGAAATCTTGTTCATAAAGGATGCAAGTCTATGTTTATTCCAAAATCAATCGACTTTCATTTTTCCCCATTCAGATTTTTTTATTGGCAAATCGAATTCTTCTTCAATTGTTTGGATTTTATCTTGGACAAGATTGATTTCACTCAGATTTTCATTTCAGGTGTTTAAATTTCATCTTGGATCAACCTTGAAAGTGCATTACAAGCTCCCTAAAATCACATAGAATTTATTCTAGGTGTTTGGATTCTAACTTATTGCTGGGCAGAAATCAGGGTGCCCTTAGGAATTTATCCTAAGGGAGGTCAGAAACCCAACCTCTTAAGAATGTATCCCAAGGGAGGTCAAAAATCCAACCTCTCTTGGAATTTTTCAATGAGGTCCATTTAAAAAATTTGCTAAGTCTTGGAAACTTTTCCATGACAAATTCAAACTTTCATCATTTTCTTTGATTTCTTTCTCCAATTACAAATCAGATCGCCATTCTAACTTGAACTTGTTTTATGCTTGTTGAAGGCATGATGATTAGATCAAACATGTTTGGAAATTTCATCTACAAGTCCAGATTTCAACCTTGTTTCAAGAATTTTTATCCACTATGCAAGTTGGAATTCACCATGATGTTGGAAATTAGTCCTTAAAGAGGTTGGAAATTTATCCCAAGACATGTCGGATTTCTGTCCCGGCTTGGAAATTTACATTGAAGTTGATTTCAAAAATTTGCTATGTGTGGAGAAATTGGCTTCGATGAATCCGATTTCACCTTGGTTTTATTGGTTTTGGCTTCAACTTTCAAGTTGGAATACATCACTTGTTTGCACAAACTGCCTTCAAGGCAAATCAGAATTTTCATTTTAATCAAGACAAATACATAAAGTAATTCCATTGTTTGTTTGGATCTTGATCCAATGGAAGGTCAGGTTTTGAAAAGTCCTTAGGAATGCCATTTGGTAGCAAGTAAAAAATCTCACTAAGTGTTGAGTCATGACTTGATAATAGAAACTTTGAACTCACTCCTACACCCTAACTAGCAACTACGCATCGACTTGCATCTTAGACTTGCTCAAACTTTCTTCCTTATCAACCTTGAGACTTCAAAATTATTGCCAAACCAAGACTAAGCTAACAAACCACTACACTGCCAAGCAAAAAGAGGGGGTCCCCATTTGCAAGGGTGCAATGGTGTGAAAAGGTCACATCAAGTTTATCTGACAAGATGCCACTGGTAGTATCATCCAAAAGAATGGAGACAACCTTTAGACATGGTCAATTCGAATGGGCTGCCCAATCTATGATACTTGGCATGTCTTCAACCAAATGAAACACTATGCATGTAGACATTGAACCTATCCTAAACAAACGCAAAAAGGTTTTTCATGACATTCCTTCAAGAGTTCCACCAAAAAGGGGTTTTCAACACACTATTGAACTTGAAGGAGTAAACCTGTTATCACCACACCCTATTGACATCTAAGAAAAATAAAAAGAAGAAATCCATAGAGGAATTATTGTTAATGGGACACAAGTGGCCTAACTCTAGCCATGTTATGATGAGGATGTGCATTAATTATAGGGCCCTTAATAGAAAAAAAAAACATTAAGAATTGTTATCCCATCCCTAGGGTAGATGTACTTATTGACGAGCTTTGTGAAGCGGTGTACTTTTCAAAAATTGGCCCACGTTCAAGATACCACCAAATTAAGGTATGGAGGATGTCGACAAAACAACTTTTAGATGTCATTTTAGGTAATTTGAGTTACTTATCTTGCCTTCAAACTAACCAATGCCCCTACTACCTTCCAATCATCCATTAACCACCTTTTTAACAAACAACTAAGAAAATTTCTCCAAGCATTTTTTGATGACATTCTAATTTATAGAAAAACTTGGAACGAATATATAAGACAACTAGATGAAGTATTAGGGATACTTGAACTGTAATCATGATTTCACAAAATGTCCAAATGTGAATTTGGATTGGAGGAAATTTTATATCTAGGACACAAAATTAGTGCCTAAAGTGTAAGCATTAATGAAGAAGAGATTAAACCCATAAGGGATTGGTCGAGACTAAGGACTTTAATACACCTAAAAGGAAATTTGGGATTTTTCAACTACTACCAAAGATTCATTAAAGGCTCTTCAAAGTTAACTACCCAACTAACAAACTTCACCAAGAAAGGTACATTATCATGGAGCACAAAGTCCAAACAAACCTTTGAACAGCTTCAGGAAATAATGAGCTCTTGCTTAGTCTTGACTATTCCAACTTTTCGTTACCATTTGACATAGAATGTGACATTTTCGGAGAAGGTGCCAGAGCAATATTGATACAAAATAAACATCCTACAGCTTTCGAAAGTAGAAAACTAAAAGAAACTGAAAGGAATTATTCCATAAATGATAAGGCAATGCTAGCAATCACGCATGCCCTAGCAAAATTTAGACAATACCTAGTTTGTGGGAGGTTCATTGTAAAAATTGATCACAGTGGCCTCAGATTTTTCCTAAACCAAAAGGATTTAAATGGTAGACAACAAAAGTGGCTGAGCAAATTACAAGCATATGATTTTAGCATCGAGGCCCTTTCATGAAGACCTCATCTATGCCCCATGATGGATGTCTCCACCGAATGGAAAAATCCCATAATTGCAAAATATGCCAAGGACATATTATCAAAAGAAATATTAGAAGGAAACCTACAAGATGAAAGGTACCAAGTTTTAGATGAAATCGTTCTCTACAAGAATAGAATATATTTCACTTCGATATCAAATATGAAGGGAAAAAATTTGAAAGCCTGTCATGACAACTCTTTGGAGGAACATGAAGGATATTACAAATCTTACAAACAAATAAGATAGATTCTCTTGGAAAGGCCTCAAGGGAGACATCCTAAAGCATATTAGAGAATGCAAGGTGTGTCAAAGGAATAATATGAACACACATTCTTACATGTTACTTCAACCCCTACCTATACTGAATCAAAAATGGGGAAGTATTTCAATAAACTTCGTTACACGACTCCCAAAAGTGCAAGGAAATGATTGCATATATGTTGGGGTTGACCATTTGACTAAGTACACACTTCCTTACAACATCCAACGACTATAGAGCCCCTCAAGTGGTCAATTTTTTTAAAGAAGTTTTCAAATTACATGTTTACCTAGAAATATTGTAAATGATTGGCATAGTAAATTAATTTGTTTTTGTAAGAACCCCTTTTAGGCTCTTGTTGATGTATTGTTTTGTTTTGAGAGTTTTATAATGTTTTTGTATTTTTGCCAGGGTTTTTGACATAAAAAAGAAAATAACATAACGTTGAAAAAATTGAATAGAAAATGAACTATTGCTGCCTTATTAACTTTCAATGAATCAAACTCAGTACAAATGATAGTATCTGAATGAATAACAGCAAATAAGACTTGATTCAATACACATTAAGAACTTGGGAATTTATTGATGAAAATCGCACTTTCCCAGCATAACTGTGTTCCAGCATAAAGACGCCTTTTGTAGTATTCTGCTCACGCTAGATGAATGCGAGCATACTGTCTGCAATCCAACTTCTCTGTAACCTGTAAAACAATGTTGTAACTGCTGAGATAAACCTCCGCTGAAGCACAATAGAAGTCTCAAATTCACCAGATATCTCACTGGCTCAAATGATGAACACACAGAAGAACTACGTTCTCCAATCAATAATGAAAATTGGCTGCCCTTTGCTTCTCACGCAAAGCATATATATCCTTCCAAGTCTAAATCGCACCCAAAAGCAAGAATTGCGATTTCTCTCAAGCAAGTACGATTTAATGTTATAAACATTAAATCCATGATATATTTTATCATTTAGACTTAGGAAGATGTCAAATAAATTTGGCCCCCTTCTCATGACGTTAAGACCCTCAACTTATGTGATTTTAATATAAAGTTATAATATAACTTTATATTAAATAATTATCCTTCTTTAATACTTAAGCCACGAAAAAAGTCATAACTCCCATAATATTATGAATCTGACCAAGTCGTCTCAACTGGGAGCTAGTGAAAATATTCTCCATGTGACCTTGAGGTATTTCTTAAAATAACAGGGGTCCATCTTTATAGCTCCAGAATAAGCCTAAAAATAGCCATTTCTGCCAAAAATAGCAGAACCCATATAAGTGAGCCAAAAACCATCTCACAAGCCAACTGAGAACACTGAGCTCTGCCAAACTGATTCATTAGAAGATCATACCTTCTCTGTGCCAAAACTGGCCCCCTATCCATGTCTACTAGCATACGAGGGTCCACTGATAGGCTAATCACTGGCTAGCATGATGTCACTAGCTTGAAGGGGACATCACAATCCGCCCTTCTTGAAATTGCTTGTCCTCAAGCAATCTCAACTCTGGATGTTGTAGAATCTCCTTGCTCTCCCATGTAGCATCCTCAACAGGCATATCCTTCCATTTCATCAAATACTCTCTGATAGTGCGCCTCCTCAAATTCCTCTACCTAAACTCCAAGTTAGCCTCTGGCACTAAAACTAATTTTCCCTCATCATCCAAGGCCGGAAGCACTGTGGAAGGAACAATGTGGTGTCCTAACGCCTTTTTTAGGCGTGACACATGAAAGACATTATGGACTTTGCTCTCTGTTGGCAAGTCCAACTCATACGCCACCTCTCCAACTCTTTTGATCACTCTGAAAGGCCCATAGTATCGTGGCCTCGATCTCGACACCACTCCTCTTGAGAGTAGACTGGCGGTAAGGTTGTAGCATCAAGTACACCATATCCCCTACCTCAACAGTCCGCTCAGTCCTCTTCTGATCTGCATACTATTTCTGCTGGTTTTGCGCCTTAGCAATATTCTCCTTGAGAATCTTAACAATATCTTGACTCTCTTGCAGTAAATCTCCAGCACTAGGCACATGACTGTCACTCAGTAATAAATCTATAAAACTAGGTGCCTCATACCCATATAATGCCATAAAAGGGGACATTTGTATAGACATGTGATAAGTGGAATTGTAACAGTTGTCGCAGAGGTAAATCCACTTGACCCAAGCCTTCTGCTACTCTGCTATGTAGTACCTGAGATATCCTTCCACCTATTTGTTGACTATCTCAGTTTGCCCATCCGTCTGAGGGTGGTAACTGGTACTCAGAGTAAGCTCTGTCCCGCACAATCTGAACAACTCTTGCCATAAGTGACTCATAAACCTGCTATCCTTGTCACTGACTATGCTCCGAGGTAGGCCATGCAATTTGAACACCTTAGGAAAGAACAATTCTGCCACCTGTGTAGCAGTGTATGTAGCCGTGATCGGAAAGAAGTGGGCAAACTTCGTGAGCCGATCAACAACATATATACATTCTCTGCCCTGAGCTCTCGGCAGTCCTGTGATGAAGTCCATGGATAAACAAGCCCACTTCCTATCAGGAATCGGAAGTGGTCGAAGCAAACTGGCTGGGTAAGAGTGTTCCTGCTTATTCTGCTGGCAAGTGGAACACTCTCTGACATACTGAAACACTTCAGCTTTGAGCCCTTTCCATGAGAAGCGCTCTCTAATCTGCCGGTAAGTTTTGTAGAACCCGGGATGTCTTGCCATAGGTGAATCGTGATAAACTCTCAACACCGTCCTCCTCACCACTGACCCTGGCACCAAATAAATACACCGTTTGTAAATGATGAGCTCATTCACAAGGGAAAAATCACTGTCCTAAATGGATCCATCAATAAATCTTGCTGCCCATGTATCCTTTGCATACTCTGCAGGGATCAAATGTCTCCAGTCATCTGCTATGTCTGTCATCATGCTCAGGTGAGGTCTCTGTGACAAAGCATCTGCAACTACATTTTGTGTCCCCTTGAAATAGGTGATATCAAAATCATAAGCCTGTAACTTGCTTACCCATTTCTGTTGCCTATCATTGAGATCTCGCTGCTTGAGGAAATGTTTCAGGCTATTATGGTTTGTTTTGATGCAAAATTTACTACCCACTAAGTATTGCCTGAATTTGGCCGAGGCATGCATTATGGCCAACATTTCCTTATCATATATGTTGAAGCTCCTCTCAAGTCCTTTGAGCTTCCTGCTCTCATAAACAATCGGGTGCTTATCCTGCATAAGCAATGCTCCAACACCCTCCCTTGATGCATCACAGTGTAGCTCAAAAGGCTTGCTGAAATCTGGTAATGCTAATACTAGACAAGAAGTCATCAACTCCTTGAATTTATCGAAACAAAATTGTGCCTCAAGAGTCCGCAAGAAAGCCCCTTTCTTCATCAAACCGGTCAAGGGTGTTGCATGCCTTGAATAACCGCCGACAAACCTCCTGTAGAACCCACACAATCCCAAAAATCCTCTCAACTGTATAAGGTTGCCCAGAGTAGGCCACTCAACAATATCACGAATCTTCTCTGGATCCATGCATACGCCCTGTGCACTGATAATGTGACCCAAATATCGTAACTCTGACAAGCCTAGATCACATTTTGATTCCTTGGCATACAAGGACTCTCTACTCAACGTGCTCAATACTGTATCTAAATGTTGTAAGTGTTCATCCCATGTTTTAGTGTAAATCATGGATGTCGTCAAAGAAGACCAGCACAAACTTTCTCAACTGATGCTGAAACACCATGTTCGTCACAGACTGGAAAGTAGTAGGTGCATTAGTTATCCCAAATGGCATAACAACAAACTCAAAATGCCCACAGTGACATCTGAATGTTGTCTTCTCTACACCCTGCTCTCTGACCCGGATCTGATGTTAACCTGATCTCAAATCTATTTTGGAGAAGAAACATGCTCCATGAAGCTCATCCAATAACTCATCAATCCACGGAATGGGGTACTTGTTCTTAATTGTCCTCTTATTTAGGACCCTATACTCAATGCACATCCGAAGCGTGCCACCCTTCTTCTTCACCAGTACTACAGAAGAAGCGAAAAGAGACTTGCTCGGTCTGATATGGCCCATGGCAAGTAACTCCTTGATGGTTTTCTCTATTTCATCCTTCAATCTTTTCGGATGTCGGTATGGTGTAATCATTATGGGCTTAGCACCCTCCTCCAGCTCAATAATGTGCTCAATACCTCTACCAGGAGGTCTACCCGATGGAATCTTGTTGAAAACCTTGTAGTGCTTAATCCTCAGCTCCTGTATGTCAGGATGATAATCTGATTTCTACTTCCCCTGTGCTGGCATGAGAGTACAACGCACTGCCCACTCAGCCTGATCATGCTTCAGCAAGCTCTCCATGTACCTACAAGACATCATCCTGAACTCAGTGTCACGGATGGCCTTCAATATGTGTGTTTTCCCATACGACTGGAATTTCATCTCCATTTCTTTCAAGTCGAGAGTGAATACTCCAATGTCATGAAGCCAAGTCATGCCCAACACTAAATCTGTGTCGCACATATTCACCACATAAAAATCTGCCTTGAAGTCAAAATTGTTTATCTTCAAGGGTAAATTCGTGATCTTCCTATCACACTTGAGGACATAGCCATCTACCCTCACTCTCGGGCCCTCAAACTCCTCTGTCTGAATCCCACGTCTCTCTACCAACCTGGAATCAATGAAATTATGTGTGGCGCCTGTATCTAGCAAAGTGATGACTCGCTACCCAGCCAACACTCCTCTCATTTTGAATGACCCCTCCTCTTGTACAATGGTGAGACAGGCCTCCTTAAGTCTTCCCTCAGTCTTCTCCCCACCTGTGGTCATTTTGTTCAGTTTCTCTTCATCAGTGTCTCCTTGTGCTTCATTGGATTCCTCTTTGTCGGACTGCTTGTTTGAAGTTTCAATGTTTGAATCCTCATAAAAAGCCCACATAATTCTATTTGCTTTGTCCTTGGGCCGTAGAGGACAATCATGGTCTCTGTCATACAGTCCTTTGCAACAGAAACATAACTTCCTTTTCCGCAAATCATCAAGTGGTGCAAAAAACTTATCCTTATTTTCAGTTTTAAACCCCGTCCGCTCTGGTTTCTTGAAGAACAGTTTATTGTCCTTACTAGATGATGCCCCTTTTGAATGGAATTTGTTTGTTGGAGCTGCATGTTCTATGTCCCTGGCCTTATTCATAGCCTCCTGCAAAGTCGGAGAATTAAATGCCTTAACCCAACCCCTCAGTGGTTCGGTTAATCCTTCACTAATAAAACTATCAGTCTTTTCTCAGATATGTCAGGTACCATTACTGCCAATCTTTGGATTTCATTGATAAACTGATCTAGGTTGCCTGTTTGTTTTAACTAGGCCAATTCTCTGAAGTAGATTTCTAGATCCTTCCTGTCAAACCTCTCTACTAGCCTATCTACAAACTCCTGGTAAGAAGTCACCCGGTTATGCTAAAGAGTGATCAATCCGTGATACCACCAGTCATGCGCTACTCCCTCCAGATGCAATGTGGCATATTTTATTGCCTCTATCTCTGTCATAGGCCTCAAGGCTAAAAATGTGTCAAGCTTGTGGATCCAAGCTTGCGTTGTTGACCTCCCACTACCATCAAATGTAGACAATGTCAGCTTGCCTATAGCATGTTTCAACTCATTGTTTTGTCGAGGTCTCCTCTCCTGTCTCATAGAGCGGTAATGTTCTCTCCTCTGATTCACAAACCTGTCAAAGGTCATCCTCTCCCGAACCTGTGGCGCTAAAAGTTCCCATTCATCATTTGCGGCCATAAGGTTATCTGCAAACATCTCCTCACCAGCTTTTTCTACCTGTTCCACATCTGGCTCATCTCTGACAAAGGTAGGGCGAGTAGGCATGTCTGCTGTCCTAGAACAGGTTCTCCGTGCTCTGGGAGGACCAACTTCACTCTGATATCTTCCTGTTCATTATTTTGCCTGACCTGTGGAATTATACACTCCATCATGGTTGTAAGTGCCTGTAACGTCTGAGCCATTTGTTGTTGCCCTGTAGTCATGATTCTGAAGAAATCTCTTGTTTCCTGATCTTCATTATTTATGTTTACCCTAGGTGGGCTATTAGCCTACCTTTCACCTGTGGCGTCTGGTTGTCTGTCTAAAACTTGTTCTCCCTCAAGCAATGCTCTTCTGCGTGTATAATACCTGTGAGAACCAAATACTTCCCGCTGCATGTAAAATCCCTAACCCTCCAAGATGGCAGGATTTTAGCTCTGATACCACTATAAGAACCCCTTTCAGGCTCTTGCTGCTGTATTGTTATGTTTTGAGAGTTTTACAATGTTTTTTCTTTTTTTGCAAGGGTTTTTGACATAAAAAGCAAATAACATAATGCTGAAAAAACTGAATAGAAAATGAACTACTGCTACCTTATTAATTTTCAATGAATCAAATTCAGTACAAATGATAGTATATGAATGAATAACAGCAAATAAGACTGGATTCAATACACATTAAGAACCTGGGAATTTATTGATGTAAATTGCACTTTACCAGCATAACTGCGTTCCAGCATAAAGACGCCTTTTGTAGTATTATGCTCACGCTGGATGAATGAGAGTGTACTATCTGCAATCCAACTTCTCTGTAACCTGTAAATCAATGTTGTAACTGCTGAGATAAACCTTCGCTAAAGCACAATAGAAGTCTCTGGATGAAACCTCCATTGGATATCAAATTCCCCAGATAGATTCTCACTGGCTCAAATGATGAACACACGGAAGAACTACGTTCTCCAATGGCTACATTGTCAAACCCTTTCTCAAAGCTCAAGAGTAGAAGAAAATTTCAATCAATAATGAAAATTGGCTGCCCTTGGCTTCTCACGCTAAGCATATAAATCCTTCGAGTCTAAATCGCACCAAAAAGCATGAATTGCGATTTCTCTCAAGCAGGTACGATTTAGTGTTATAAACATTAAATCCATGATATATTTTATCATTTAGACTTAGGAAGATGTCAAATAAATTATTAAAAATTTGGCCCCCTTCTCATGATGTTAAGACCCTCAACTTAAGTGATTTTAATATAAAGTTATAATATAACTTTATATTAAATAATTATCCTTCTTTAATACTTAGCCATGAAAAAATTCATAACTCCCATAATATTATGAATTTGACCAAGGCGTCTGAACTGGGAGCTAGTGAAAATATTCTCCATGTGATCATGAGGTATTTCTAAAAATAGCAGGGGTCCATCTCTATAGCTCCAGAATAAGCCTAAAAATAGCCATTTCTGCCAAAAATAGCAGAACCCATGTAAGTGAGCCAAAAACCATCTCACAAGCCAACTGAGAACACTGAGCTCTACTAGAACTGAGCCATTAGAAGATCATACCTTCCCTGTGTCAAAACTGGCCCCCTATCCATGTCTACTAGCCTACGAGGGTCCACTGATAGGCTAATCACTGGCAAGCATGATGTCACTAGCTTGAAGGGGACATCACGGTTTTGCAAGAACTTTTCAGACTAGCGGGGATTGAACTCATCCCACATACAAGTTACCACTCACAAATCGATGGACAAAGTTGCATGGACACAAATACAAATATGGGATCACATACAGATACAATCATTTTGAAGACCCCTAATATGGATATTGTTGGATGCAACATTCATAAAAAACACATGCACATTCAACACAATTTTCTAAGTTATTAGAGGGGATTTCCATTACTTTAAAAGTAACATAGACACATAATTGCAACATCGATAATTATAAGTTGATTTAATAATTTACAAAATTCAAAACTTTAACAATTTATTATTGTGTTTTTGTCATTTGTTTTGGTTTTTGGTTGTCTTCATGCAGTGAATTTGTCTAAGCACCAACTGTCACTATTCTAGCCAGTGATCAATCCAATTTATATTGTCTTCTACAGCTGGTTCGATTATGTTCTCTGCTTCCACTTGCACAAGTGGCGGGTAAGTTCAAACTGCAACTGGTATTGGAGTGCTTCTGTATGATGTCCATTTTGTAACCTCTATAACACTGTGTAACGTTTTTTGACTCTGCAAATTGTTTGGTGTTTAGCGGCTGTGTAACGCTCCTTGACAGTGTTTTGTGGCTCTCTGCATTGGAAACTCATACGAAGATTCCTTGAGAGTGCTTGAATACATCTCTAGCAATTTTGACATGTGTACACTTTAAACGGCATTTGTTTAACAAACCAATGCAGGTTAACTAGAAATGTTTTTTCCTGGCTTATTGAACATTGTTGCGTGTCAAAAGGATGTGGACTGACATTTTTTTTACAAAGAGAGTTGTGCGTGTTCAGAGATTATTCTTTCAATTGTAACTGCCAAATGATTATATCCGTCTCCCAATAATGGATCGTAAGTTGTCACTTCTTTCTTTAGCATCTTTAACAGTAAAGAAGTTGAATCGTTTTTTTAAGTGTAGTGCGCACATATTCATTGGAGACTATGAAGTTGAGAAAATTAATGTCTCTCCAAGGATAAGTTTTGAGTATATCGGCTATAACAAGGATGTCTGAATGACTTCACCAGAGGCATGAATATCGGTGTGTATTTTTCAAAAGATGATTTATAAATCTATGTATCAGTTGAATTTAGACTCCAGTTTGGTTGCAGCTTAAAAGTTCTTTAATAATCTTGTTGTATGAAAGCTTTGTGCGAAGGAAGGTTGCTAGATTTCTGAACGTCTTTACATTTTCCATGAAGACATAGAGCCTATCTTAGTTCTATATTTCTCAAATCACCTACAAACAAAAGTTTGTAGCCTTTTAAGATAGGTTGGAGCATGTTTTGTAATAAGTCTGTGAAGAGTTGTAGCTCTTGGATGTAAAGGGTTGTTGCCCGTTTGAGATTAGTGGTGTCGTGGTTTTTTACCCGTCTTGGGTTTTCCACGAGAGAAATTTTGTGTCTTGTCTCGTCTTTTTGTGTTCGCATTCTTTGATATTGATAATTTTAAATGGATCCTTAAAATACTGATTCACCCCCTCCCCCTCTCAGCATTTTTCAGCTTTTCATTTACAATATATGAAAATATATACAAACCAAGATCTATTATAACAAAACCAATAGTAATGCCATTTAAATCTATAATAAGATTAAACAAAGTAAATATTAAATATGGATACAGTTGGATACAACATTCAGAAAAAACACGTACATATAATTAACACAATTTTCTAAGTTATTAGAGGGGATTTTCATTACTTTAAAAGTAGCATAGACACATAATTGCAACATCAATAATTATTAGTTGATTTAGAATTTACAAAATTCAAAACTCTAACAATTTACAATATATGAAAATATATACAAACCAAGATCTATTATAACAAAATCAATAATAATGTCATTTAAATCTAAAATAAGATAAAATAAAGTAAATTAAAATATATATATATATATATCATTTAAATAAAAAGAACTAGATAAACAATAGTTTATACTTTAAAAATAAAATTTCACAAAAAAAGACAAAAATATAAATAAAAATTGCATGAATGAAGTTTCTTCAATTTAGTTTCGGAAGGTTCATGTCAAACTCGTTAAAAATAAAATAAAACATGGCTGAAAAAGTAGTGTTTTTGGGCAGGTGTGGGTATTCTATCCAACACGTATCCAAGTTGTTTCCGATACAAATATGGCAGTACATTCGCCCAAATGGGCATGGGTGTATTCAGCTACTCTACTGATGGACAAACTCTAATTATCAATAAATGGCTTGAGAGATATTTAAGAAACTACATCACCAAAAAGCAAAATGCATGGATCAAATGGTTGCACCTATGGA
Source organism: Thuja plicata (assembly GCA_018584345.1). Taxonomy (NCBI): domain Eukaryota; kingdom Viridiplantae; phylum Streptophyta; class Pinopsida; order Cupressales; family Cupressaceae; genus Thuja; species Thuja plicata. The sequence goes on from MU226246.1 coordinate 286,504, forward strand.
AATAATTCTATAACACTACTCATCATATGTCAATAGGAATGAGTCTTTTCAAAACCTTTTATAGGTATGAGACAAACTAAATTGAAGATTTATAACTCACTAACAGCCAAGTGCCAGGAGCTAGGGACTTAGTGCAACAAAAAATATACATTATATATACACTTAAAGATAATTTGCACCAAGCACAAAATCAACAAAAGATATACGCTGACCAAAAAAGAACTAAAAGGACTTCCGAAGTTGGAGACTTGGTCTTCTTAAGATAGCAATCCTATAAGCAATCATCTATCAAAGGAAGTGGAGCCGAGAAACTCAAGCCAAGTTTCTATGGGTCTTACAAGATTATAAGAAGGATTGGTGAGGTTGCTTATGAGTTGGAATACCCATAAGAAGTAGAATTCATAATGCCTTCCATGTCTCTTGCATTAAGAAGGTATTGGGACAACATATCATACCATGTTCAGAATTACCCACACTCTATGACACAGGAAAAATGTTTTTGGAACCTGATGTTGTCATTGATATACGATAAAAGAAGTTAACGAAGACAACTATTCTCGAATATTTGCGTAAGTGGAAAAAATTGCCTCTAGGAGGCTCCACTTGAGAGGGTACCAAAATCTTTGATCACCCCAAAATGAAATTGCTCGAGGATAAGGAATCTTGGGAAGGGCAGGTTGTCATACCCCTTACCATAAAAAAATAACAAATAAAAATATATTGATTGTCACTATTATAAATATTAAAGAAAGACCTATGAAGAGCAGAAATCCTAATCATCCTAGTCGGCAATTCGCTTTTAGTGGATGATATCAATTATTATCCACCTTTAGGCAATTGTTAAGTATTAAAACAAGCAACCCTTGAACAAGTGTGACCGAAAGGAAAGGGCAGCAGTTTTGAATAGGTGTATCTCTTCAAGACAAAAAGGCATGAACTTTTCCACTATGAAGCGGATAAAAGCAAGGAAGCTTCAATTGTAGAAGGCATCAAATGATCAAGAAAAATAAATAAACGGAAACAAAATTGAAATCAGAAGTGAATTAATATTAGCAGCAATACTAATTAAGGGATAAAGTTGATAGATAAGTAGAATTATAGATCTATGCATATGTGTTCACGCAATAGAGATGCTTGCAGAAATCATACATTCTGTGAGCAGTCTAAACATGCAGTGGAAAATTTGCAAGATAGTCTCTCCAGAATATAGAGAAACAGATTGCAAATAGGAAGGATGGCCAGCCTTCCAAGTTCCAGATAGGTGAAGGAAGACAAGATTTCAAACTCTTATCAAGTACGCCACCCCGGGGTGGAATGGAAGACCAGCCTTCCATGCCCCTGGACTTGATGGAGGACGACCAGCCTCCAAGTTTAACTGAAGGATGGAAAGGCAACCCACCGTCCATGCTCTCACAGTACAATGATGACCACCCTTGAGACTACAGTTTGCAAAAATTTCAACGAATTCCTAATGAGACTATTATAGGAATCTACTTTGAAAAGGAAATTGCTTATTTGGATTTCAATATGAATGATGTTTTTGAAGATCATGATGTTGAGTAATGATTAGTACGATATATGTTATTATGGCTTATGATTTAATGTCAATTTCCAATGACTAATATTGTGTGCTGAACCTAGACCAGGATTTGTCTTATATAAGGCATTTCAATTGGAAAAATTATATTCTTAAATGTACTAAATTTCTTATTTTTAATTGGAAATTGTTGCTTTAAGCAAAATTTAGGAATAGCCCATAAGGGTCATTAGATAAACCCCAAGATCTGAAGAATTGTTTGCTGTTTGTTTTATAATCTGCATGTCTGGGATAAACCCCAAGGTTGCAACCTGTTGAGAGAAGCAAATCTGAAGTAAGGGCTGTGATCGAACCTGAGGATAACCAAATCAGCCAGAGACCTCAATCATCCTGATGATGGATAACAAACGGAATGTGATCAGAAAAGTTCAACCTAGCACACAATCTACTCCAGAAGCAATCATTCCAATTTCATGGACTATGGAAACTTGATGTCAGTAATTAGCTAGAGACGTGTTTGTTTTCTGATTATCATCAGCTGGAGTTTACCTTGACATAAAATTCAGGATACTTGGTTATCAAAACCCAGGTAAGGGGCAGCCTCTCAGGATTGCTACATAGTTAAAGGTGCTAAACAGACAGACCTGCAGCATAGCAACAACTCCAGGCCCTAGGCAAGTTGCATTCCTATTCAATCCAACACTAGGGAACCACAAAGGACGGTACTGCATATTCAAACCGCCTCATTACCCATCTGGCTTGTACATTAGACCTGTCCATAATCAGATTAGGGTTGACAATCAGTCTGCTACTTTCAGGTGGCTCTCATCACTAATTGCTTTGTGCCTTTACTGAGTTTTCTGAGCTCAGTTTCATAGGGTTTGTTGATTGCCTGGAACTCTAATTCTGATCATTTGTACTGAGAACTGTATTAATTTTCTTTATCAGTAAAATGGCAGTAGTTTCCATAAATTCTGTGTTTTCTATTGCATAATTTTGGAAGCATCTGATCTCCACGAGTTTAAGGTTATGTTCATAACCTAAGTCAGGTATCTTACAAAGAGTCTGTCGAAACAAGTGTAGACAGACATAATGTTGAACCAAAAATAAGTTTTGTGCAAATGAAAACTAGTGCCCTCTATTCAAATGGCAGCCAAGGAATTTGCATTGATAGAAACCCAGAAAAATGTATCATTCCGTGTTCACAAATGCAAATTTATCAATCTCCAAATAGCTTTTCAGTTCATCTTCTACGATGACTGTTCAGTTTCATCAACAATTAATTCTGCAGAAACATAGGAATTTGATTTCAGGTTCATTTTCTAAGACTTAGGCATAAGGATGTTTGACATCTTATTCTTGTTGGCCAAAAGACTGTTAGGGCAGTTGCACTAATAACATTACTGCTTGAGGATCTTTATTGCTGTTCTTCTAACTTTGTAACTGGTTGCCTTCTATATTTTTTCTAAACCCCAAATGACTTTTACTTGCAGAACTAAACAAAATGTTATAAGGCAATTTATCACAAACTGTAATTGGCATTGTATTCAACATGCCTGGCACACAAATGGAACCAATTTCACTAATATTAAAGGGAAATCATCCTGAGACAAATCAATTATTTTCCCAATTTTTGCTTATGTGCATGTGAATAACAAAACATGGTCTTAAACAATAGTATAAGTTGTCGCAGTACCTGATGAGGGAATCACAAAGCTCATTATAGTGAAAATATCGCTCAGGATCTATTGAACTTGAATCTTTATACTGTTCTAACTGGATAGATCTTTGTTCATGCCTTTTAACCAAAACCTGCATATTCTCAACTTCTCTATTGAGATTTTGTATTGCAGCATTCTGTCCAGCCAATGTCATCAATGCAGTCTCAAGTTCCTTCATTAGCACTTGCACTTTCACCTCAGCTTGCTCACCATGTATCCTTTGCCATATATCACATACCTGCAGATGGTTTCCATCATCATATGACCTTAAGTTATGCTTAGGCATTATTGTGTCTTTTATCAAAGATACCTCTTTTTGGGTCTCTATCACATGCTGAAGCTCCATTTCTTCTGTTACATATTCATCTTTACTTTCAACTATTTTATCAGATGGCAACCAAGATGCATAAGCAATCTTGTAATCATCCATGACATCCCTTACACCTCCCTCAGTTTTAGAATCATCCACAGGATAGACAACCACTGTACCTTCCATATCCCAGTTCTTTATTATCTTTTCCACTGTTGCTTGCAGATGTACTTGGTGGGTCATGTCTTGCATTTCCACATTTTGTAGCTGACAAAGCAACTTCTGTACAAAATCCTTCCTCAATTGTATTTCTCCACGGGCTGCAGATAAGTCCCTGGTTAATTTCAGATTTGTTTCCTCCAGATCTCTGACATCTGTGTCTCCACCACAACCATGCAGGGTTAACTCAGAAAGCTTCATCTTACCAGCTTCAAGCTCAAGTTTTGTAATTCTGTTTTCTTCAGAGATAGATCTAATCTGCTCCAACAATTTTTTTCTCTCTTCTTCCATACACTTCATGGAATATTGCACAGATTTAGCTTTCTCAGTTCCTTCAACAAAATTACTGCTCACATTTTGAAGAGACTCGTGCATTGCAGTTATTTCATCTCGCAACTGACTCTCCCTTTCCATCACTTCTTTCTTTTGTCTCCTACACTCATCCAGTGATCTTTTCAAAAGGTCTACGTCTGATTGAAGGGTTTTGTTCTGAAAATCAACAACATCAACTTTGTCTTTCCAATTCGCCAGGTCTATTTCTGCCCTCTCCATTGACTTTGCATAATGATTGGTCTTCTCCCTTTCTTTGTTCATATCAGACTGCAAAGTTGATAACTGACCTTCCTTGGCTTGAAGCTCCATATCACATAGTTGGAATTGGTTTTTCAAATACTCAAAACTCTTCAGTTGATCTTTAACAGAAGATAATATAGCTTTTAATTCTCTGAAACTAAGGAGAAATTCCCTTCTAAGTTTCTCAATTTCTCCCTCTTGCTCCCTCATAGAGCTATAAAATTGGGAGAATTTATCCATTTCATTACTGAAGTCTGAAAGAGAATTCCAGATTTGCTCATCCAGTAAGAAAATGTGACTTTGCATACAGTTTTCTCTATTTTCATGAACCTCTATCTTGGAACTTAGCTCTGTATAGCCGTCTTGTGTTGAATTGCATTCACGAAGCTGCCTTTGCAAATCAGAGATGACTTGGTTTGCATTCTCAAGTTCCAATTGCATATGTTGAGCATCTTCAGCTGAATTATAAGCCTTGTCTTTCCATTCTAGCAACTGAGAGTCTGAATCCTTCACAGTGTCCGCAAGCAGATCAGTCTGTTTTGCTAGCATTGTGCACACAGACTTACTGTCTTCTAGGAACTCTTCTAAGCTTACTAGCCTAGATGCCATATCACTTTCTCTCTTTTGCAATGGATCCAAATGAACCTGGAAATTGTCAAGAACCTTGAGAATGTCCCTGAACTCTGCAGCATAATGCATACCCTCCTCTAAACCCAATACTGTATCCATCTTAATCTCCGCTAACTGAGATTTAAGTTCATCAAATGAATGAGATACAAATGAGACTTCGTTGATTTCCTCTTTTAGATTATCTACCGCCCCTTCCAGGGCTCCTTGAAATTTGAAAGCCTGTTTTTCAAATGCCCCGATTCTACATTCAGAAAGATTTAGCTTTTGCAAAAGCTCGCCAATAAGTTGTTCATGATTTCCACACGCAACTTGAAACTCCTCTAACTGGCCCTTAGAAACCCTCAAATTTTCCTCCAGACATGAAATGCTTACATCGCGGTCACCAACAGTTTTTAAGGCAGCTTCATAATCCTGCTTGATGCTGTTCAACTTGTTCTCCAGCTCTTGATTGCATTCTTGTAGCTTTGCACTTTGAATTGCATAAAGAGAGACAGTTTCCTCCAAGTTCTCCCGATTCTCAAGTTCACCTCGTAGTTGGTCCTGGACGAACTGCAGATCCATTTGCACTTGTCCAATTACCTCAGATCGTTGTGTAATGTCTGTTTGTAAAGAAGATATTTCTCTTTCTTTTGCCCACAGAGTCTCATCCTTGATACTCAACTTTTGTTCCAAAGTAGTGCATTTTTCATTGCATAAAGCTAGCTCCGTATTTGCACCATTTAAGGCCTTGTCAATGTCTTCCATCTTTCTATGAGTTGCTGACAATTCGGACTGCAATTCAGTGATGGACCCCTGCAACTTGCTAATTTGATATTTAGAATCCTGCTCCAAATGCTCTAAGCTGCCCTGCACTTCTTTCAGCCTTTCTAATGCCCGTCTCTCTTCTATTTGTGTTCTCTCTAATTCCTTGTAAAGATACTCAATCTCAGCCTGCCTGTTAAAAGAAGCCTTTTCTTCATTACCCAACTGAACTTTAAGCTGTTCAATGACTTCTTTCGAATCTTCAAGACTATCCCTCTCCCTTTTGACTTCTAATTCAAAATCTTTAAGAGCTGCATCTTTATCTTCAATAACAGCACTAACAGATTTCAGCTGACCTTCCATGTATGCATGTGTTTCTTTTGACTCGCATAATCTCTTCTCCATTTCCTTTATTTCATCCCTAAGACAGAGAATTTCAGCTTGCTTCTCTTCACTTTCCTTCAACATGCTAGTCAACTTAGAATCCATTTCCAAAAGTTGATCTGAGCTTGATCTTGCTTCGTTCTCTGCATCTCTAAGTTTTTCTTGCAATATTGCTTCATCTTTTTCTTTTTCAGCCAGTTGTAGTTTAGCAACCAAGACTTCATTTCTAAACTCTTCAGCTGAAATCTCAAACTCAGATATCTTGTTTTCCTTGTTCTGAAGACATGACCTAGCTTCTTCAAGCGAACCCTCCAGACGTTGGATTTTGTTTAGAGCTTCTGATAGTTCTTGGCAAATCACATCACCATGTTGTGACTTTTTTTGCAATTCACCTATATTATTATCTCGGTCAGTCAATTCTGAATATGTATCTTCCAGTTTAGTATATACCTCTCCCAATGACAATTTAATTTGCCCATTCTCCTCAGCAAGTTTCTTATACTTTTCTTCCTGCACTCTAATGGAATCAATGATAGCACTCTTCTCTTCAATAAGTATTTCACTTTCCTTCTTTAATTTTACCAGATCAGCTTCTTTACTTTCAAGGCATTTCTGGAGCATATCCCTTTCTTGCTCTTTAACTAATAATTCCTTTGAAATGGACTCAAGTTTTGCATTAGCAATACTCAAAGACTCAAGTTCTCCAATTCTTAGATCTGATAAATGCTTGTACTGTGATTCCAGTTGAAGCCATGTCTCCTCTTGCTGGCTGAATTTGTTCAAGCTTTGTTCAAGATGCACCAATTGATCATTCAGATCTCCTATCTTTCTGTCTCTGGTCGATATGGCATCAAGCGAAGACTCTTTGTCAGTCTTGTTTTTCTCTTCTGAAAGAGTCAAAGCACATCTAGCTGCCAATATCTCTTGTTGCAATGCTTGCAATTGATGCTCATATTCTACAGCCTTAATTTCTGAGGCTAGATGGCTAGCCTGAATTCTCTCGATTGTTTCTTTCAACCTTCTAAGTTCATTCTCCTTCTCATTTTGTACCTGCTCTTTTGCACAAAGGCATGCCCTTGCTTCCTCTAATGTCTCTCTGACTCTTTGGACTTCTTCAATGTGGGACTGTTCTTTCTGACGGATCTCATCCTGAAGAATAGAATGTGATCTCAAGAGACTTTGAACTTGTTCTTGTTTACCTTTGAGGTCTTCTTGCATGGCTGAGCACTGTTTTTCAAGAGCTTCCAAAGACTCACATTTGGCTGACATTGACTCAATTGCTATTTGGTGTTGGGTTAGTTCTTGTTGGATTTGCTCAAATGCTTTTTGTTTCACATTCAACTGTTCCTTCAAGCAAGCAAGTTCTTCATTGTTCCTCTTATATGATGACTCCAAATTGTAAATTTTAGCACTCATTTTCGATTGAGCTTCCTGGTATTGTGATTCTGACTTCAATAACTGTTGTGATAGTTCAGCTTTCTGACATGTTAGCCTCTCTGCAGATTCTCGGGCTCCTTCCAGCTGGCTTTCGAGCTCATGTTCCTTTACACCCTTCAACCGGAGCTCTGTTTGACAATCATTCAATGTTTTCACCATATCATCTCTTTCCTTTTCCCATTGACATTCTTTAGCCTTCAATGTTTCACGACAATCATTGCAAGCATCTTCCATTGCTGTAAGCTTCATCTTCAAGCTCTCAAGAGAACTATGGACATCTTCGCTGCCAGACATTGATGCCTGGAACTCCTCAAGCATGTTTCTCAGCTCCTGATTCTCTTGCTTCATGAGTATCTGCTGTACTTCCATTTCTCGAATCTGTCTCTCCTTGAAATCTAAAGAATCTTTCATTTTCCCTACTTGGCTACCATGTTTTTCAGTCATACTTTCAATAACTGACCTAGCTTCATCAAATTCAGCAGTCACCTTCTCAAATCCTTGCTGAGATTCTTCCATTTGGATTTCCAATACTTTCCTTCGGCTCTCTTCATGTGCCAACGCTTGATTGCACCTCTGCAACTGTGAGTGAAGATCCTTGGACATTCTAGACTGGGTGTCCAAACTGTTCTGCAGAGTTGAAATTTCACTAATCATTGCTGCTTTCTCCTTTTCCCACTCATATTTACTGTCCTGAAATTGCTTCTGCAACTTCTTATAAGCCTCTTCTAGAAGCCCAAACTGTTCCTTACTCCATTTCAGGTGCTCCTGTACAGTATCATGCTTCTTCTCCACATTCAATAAGTGCTGATCTCTATTCTTAAGTTCTTCTAACTCCTGTTCAGCCAAAGCTCTCTTTGCACTTTCCTGTTGAAGGTTCCTTTCACATTCAGTTAGCTTCAACTTCAGAAAATCGTGATGTGATTTGTTCTCAGAAAACACTGCAAGTGTTGCTCCCTTCAACTCAAGTTCAGATTCCATCTGTCGCATCCTGTTTGTCTTCTCCTCTGCTATTGCCTCAGCAGTGCTGCATTTTTTCTGCAGGTTAGAAATCACAAACCTCAAATTTTCAATTTCTCCTATATGTTTCTTCATATCCCTCTCCCGTTTTTCACATTTACTGTTTGCATCATCAAGTGTCTTTGACAATTCCCTGATCTCGTTCTCCATACTCTTCTGTGTTTCATTGAACTGAGCCCTCAGCTGCTCGTGGGAACAATTCAAGCCTCTAAGAGCAGACTCTTTCTGCATCAATATGGCCTTGATTTCCTCACATTTTCGGTTTGCATTATCGATCTCCTCAGCCCTTTTATTCAGCTCCTGAGTCTGCTTCTCCACCTGCTGCTTTTTGTCCTGAAGCTTGCAAAGAGCATCATCTAAGGCCCTCTTTCGATTCTCAGATGTTTCACGGAATGAACGCAGCTCAGACTCAAGTCTCTCCTTTGCAAACTTAGTTTCATCCAACTCCCTCCGAAGTTCCTCCATTTCTTTATCCCGTGCTACACAATTCAATTCATCCGCGACCAATTTAATAAAAGATTAACACAAATCATAGTCTCATAGGATTTATCTGATCGAAGCTACAAACATCAACAGAAGGCTATATAAGGAGAAGAAAAACAAAACACGTTTTTCATAAAAAAGTTATTGTAAAACCATAGATATAGCTGAAATAATCAGTAGAATGTATATAAAATCCATCCAAGAGCAAAAACGACATATATATTAGTAAAAATGACCATCAAAATCACAGTTACAGTCACGTTTTTATATGAAAACGACCTCTGTAAATAAAAACACAGAGATAAATTGGAAGAACATACCCGGAGAATGAGCACAAACTTTGAAAGAGACTAAATGTTGCACTTTAGATTGTATTTAGACTTTTATAAAACTTACAACATAATCTTTAAAAAATCACTTACCAAAACACTCAAATGCATCGTACAGGATTCCCTTAAATTTACAAGGGTTTGTAAATAGATTTACAAATGTCCACACCCATGTTAGGAAACATGTTCCGAGAGTGTTAAAAATTAAAACTTTCAGGGATGCGCAAAATGTTCACAAACAACCCAAAATCATTACTCAGTCACTATAACGCTAAAGACTGGATATACAAAATAATATTTAGCAAAATCTTAACGAATATTCACAATAATCCGCTAAACTTCTAAAAATTTGCACCTCTAATATTCCATACATGCTAACAAACCCCTTCATGGAAAGGAAATTTGAATTAATTCAGATTTTTATTCACAATATTTTTTAAAGCACTCAAACATACAAAGGGAAAGAGGAAGGAAAACATACAAAGGGAAAGAGGAAGGAAAACGTCAAACATTGTTGAAAATTTAGAAACCTTCCTTCTTTTGCTCATTTAATACCTGATTTTGCCAAAATGCACGGGCCCCTATTTACAGACATAACGGAGAATCATTTTCAAATAATCCAAAGACAAAGGAGAAAATTTCATAACCTCAAAAGACTTCTTGCACGGATAAACTCTTGCAAATTTTTACAAAGCGACAGTAGCCATTCTCTTCGCTCAAGTTTTGGCCTTCCAAACCCTAGCTACCGCCTCTGGTCATGAGAGAGCAAAAACTCAGAGAAAGTTCATAGACCGGAACGGGAAGCTTCCAGAAGAAATTTCCTCCATGATAATGGAGATCGAAAAAAGGTGAACGAAATGCACAGAAGGCAAACAAGAGCGAAAAAGTTTGTGCGCGCCTTTTTCTATTCAAATTTTGCAATTCAAATTTCCGCTCCCGTTAAAAACTTTATTTCGAGACAAGGTATGGTCCTTTTATTGCCCCTAGGTGGTATAAATAAATATAATCGTGATTTCTATGATGTCTTTAAGATATTTTTTATTTAATTATTATATTAATCATAGCAAAATTTTATGAAAATAAATAAACTATTTTTAATTAATTTTTTTATATATATTTATTAAAAAATATTTAGTTATCTTAAATATGAAATTATATCAATAGATTAAAATAGTGTGAAAATAAATTATTTCAATAATAATATATACAAGCGCACTTATATTCTTAAAATCAAAATTTATGTAAAATAAGTGGAAAGAGATAAATTTCAAGATATCTAACATTCATAAATATGAATGTGAATGGCACACTCAAAAATCTTCTTGCTTTAAATATCAAATTAGATATTATATCTATTCCACTCTTCCCGAAGTAAAAGAAGGGGTGGACCTGATCAAACATTTATAAAGACTTTTCACTTGTGATCATTTCAACTAACTAATGACCAACTATGAACTATTCAATACTGATCATAAAATAATAATCTAACAAAAAATTATCGAATAACAAGAATCTAAAATATTAAATTATGTCCCTACAATATGGAAATGAATCAACCTAAACACACAACAAGATGAACCTTGACTAACAATATCTCACAAATTAGAGAGAAAAAAATTTGAGGCAGGTTATTTCGTGAAGTCTCAATAAAAATATATATACCTTCTCAGATGTGAAAGAGTTGTTTAATTTTCGTTGATTTAACATCTAATAGCTAAATAGAAAGTCAAGTATATAATGTACCCTCAGAAAAAAGAGCAAATTAGTAATAAAATATTATGAAAATAAATTATTTTTGAAAATATTAAATAAATCACAAGGGGTGGGCTCTTACATCAAGGAAGGAGGAAGGCATGGAGGACACGTGTGGGCCCATATCTCAGACATGGAGGAGGCCTACTTGGTTTGTGGCCACGGAGGTGTAGTATCTTTGACATGTAAGCAACCTCTATTTCTTCATTGGGTTTTGTCCTTGTTTCCTTCACTTGCTCAGTGTTATTAATTTTGTGGGTTTGCTTCTTTGTGTTGGCTTCAACCTCCACTGTGGTTATATGTTCATTTAATAATGTTTTAAGATTTTTGTAACTTGTCATTAATGGATGGCAACTTGCTTAATGTAGCGATTAATAGTGAAAATGAAAAAAAATGATGCTAAATCATTCAAGGACATTGTGTTGGAGAAACTTGTTATGGTACTGGATTTTGTTCTATTTGTGGTGAGGGCTTCCAAAGGCACAATGGATGATGTAATCAAGGAGGGAGAAGAAGGAAAGCCCCTTCCCTGAACCCTAGGGTTTTTTCAATCATCCCTAACCTAGAAATGGTCAAACTCTTAAATAGTGAAAAGAGCAAACTTAAGAATATAGCCACCTTTCTCGCGGTCATGGACAATAACAAGGTATCGGCAAGAAAATTTCTTGAACATTACTTTGAAAATGTGGCAAAAAAAACTAGGGATTCAAAATTATTTTTGTAGACTAGTTGAAAAGAGGTTTATTTATTAATTTCTTCAAAGATGTGAACGTTGAAAAAATATTACTGATAGTACTAGAATATTGGCAATTGTGTGTTTAGGGCTTTAAGATATACCCAAAGGTTATAAATGATGAAATATTGGCTCTATCTTGCCCTGGGTTGATTTTTGTCAAAATGTTTCATCCTCTATTTTGGGCTCTTATACCCCAATTGTTGGCTTTTATTGGTAAGGTTTTGAGGATGGACAACCCTAAGGTTACCATGCCTTACATGGATGTTATTGGTATTGTGTCGGCGTCCCTCACGAGATTCGTGACATGGCTTAACCACCTCCTGTGAATTATATAAGTCTAGTGGTTGTATCGGGCATTGACATGTTGATCTTTTGGTGCAACGACAACCACACTTGTAACAAGTGGTATCAGAGCTTGGTCACAAGTCCAAATCTCCTCCGTGAGTGACACGAACCTGCGGTGAGTGATGCAGGGAGATTGTTGGAAGTGTGCCAGCGTCCCTCGCGAGATTCATGATATGGCTTAACCACCTCTTGTGGATTCTATAAGTCTAGTGGTTGTATCAGGCATTGACATGTCGATCTTCTAGTGCAACGACAACCACACTTGCAACAAGTGGTATCAGAGCTTGGTTACAGGTTCAAATCTCCTTTGTGAGTGACACGAGCCTATGGTGAGTGATGCTGGGGAGGATTGTTGGTAGTGTTCCAGCGTCCCTTGCGTAATTCGTGACATGGCTTAACCGCCTCTTGTGGATTCTATAAGTCTAGTGGTTGTATCGGGCATCAACAGGTCAATATTTTGGTGCAACAACAACCACGTTTGTAATAGATGTCAGGGTACTCGTTTCTATTACCCTTAGTGTTAACCTCCCATAAGTTATTGAGATTAACCTAGAGGATTCTCTTTTCTCTTGTGAGGTGGAAGTTCTCAGCGATTTGATTGTCTGCTTCTTTTGTCGTAAAGGGGGTCATATCTCCGATAATTGCCCTATTGTTGTGAATAATGTAGGAAAAGAACCTATCATGTTGGTATCTATAAGTGTTGAGAAAAATATTTCTAGAGTGGAATTTGCTCCCATCCCTTCCCCTATGATTTCCCCCCACCCATGTTGTCTCTTCCCCTTCCATTTTGCCAAACTAGTCTATGTCTGAGTTTAGACCCCCTATTTTCATCTCCTTACATCACTTGGTCCAAATTGAAGGCCTCTCTACCTCCAATAATTTTGAGTTTGATCATCCTTGTGCCCCAGGTCCAAACCCATGCTCCTATTCCCTGTACCTCTTAGGCTAAGGTTGTCCCAGTCCTTCCTAAGTGTGGTAGACCTAGGAAGAAGAATGCCCAGCAACTAGTGTTTCATGAAATCAAGGAGAGAAATTCCACAAATCAAGAATCTTTTAGCCTGTCAAGCAAAAAGAAAAGTGAAATGAATCTTTACAAGATAAACACTACTATCTAAACAAAAGTAAGGATTCTAATTACGGAATATCTCTAAAGGGACTAATCCCTCTAATTCTCATTTTCTAGTTAAAAGCATCATTCAAGAGTTGAAGACCAAAGGGAAGAAGGATAGGACCCCTCAAGGGGCTAATGCTCTTCATACTCCTAGAAAACTCACCCTTTTCATAAGTTAGTTTGTATAAAGAGTTTGAGATTACAAAAACACAAGAATTAAAAATTGATCGTAGCATAATTCATACATTGAATTATGAGGTGGAAGTAGTTGACAAGGAAGGTAACTCTCTTAAGACCACTAAGAATGATAACCCTTTCAAATATTATTTTATTCTTCTCCTTGATGATCCTTCAATGGAATCTAATTTGCTTCCTTTAGTTGTGTCTGATCAAGGGAAGCTCACACCCTTCTCATAGAACAAAATTAAATTGATGCATTCTAATTCTTTTGAATGAGTACGGGCTTATACTAAATCAATGGTTCCTTCTTCCCCCACTCTACAAGTTGATTGTTATCTTTCTCTGGGCTCTATTGTAGCCTCAAAGGATGGGGCTAGATTTAAGACCATTAATCAGACATCCATTTCTAGGATTGACTTCCACCCCTGCTTTGAATAGGGGATTGAATAAGATACTCCCTATAGGGCATGGAAATTTAAAAATTGTCATTCATAAGTGGAAAAATAGATCTACTAATTCACGGGCTCCTATCTCTAAATGAAAAGAGATTGAAGCATGTCTCTCTAAGCACTTTGATAACTTTTGGAAGGATTTTGACGTCGTTTAATAAAGGTCTTTACAATCTTTCACTTCTACTCTTAGAATGTCAGCAGACTTGAATCCCTTAATACAAAATAAATTGTGAAAAGAGTCTTGAACTCAATGAGGATTAAAGATGTTGTTTTCCTTCAAGAAGTAAAAGTAATTCAATTCAATATTGACATAAATCTTAAATGCATTTGGAGATATTCCTCTCAGTTTTCCATTAAGCATGAAAAATGAAAAGGTGGATTACTTATTCTTCTTGCTAACAAGTGGTCCCAATTTGTGAAGGAGCATGGAATCTCCCCTTGCAATAGAGTTTTTTGGGTTGTGCTAGAAAAATATGATGAAACCTTTGGTTTGTGCTCCATTTGTACCCCTAATGACCATAGGGAGAGGACTAACTTATGGATATGGTTTTATAACCTTAAAGAAACCCCTTGGATTATGGGTAGAGATTTTAACATGATATAGGATCGTGAAGACAAGAAAGATGAAAAGAATATGGAGTAGAAAGGTGGTTTTTGAATGTCCCAAACAACTAGGGAGGGGGGTGAATCAATTGTAGATTAAAACTATTATCGATTTCACAGATCTATATCTAGCAGATTAATTATTTAACCACTTAACCAATTCAAATGTAAACATGAATAAGCATGCATACGAATCTTACACACTGAACACCGTATTTTTACATGGAAAACCCAAGATGGGAAAAACCATGGAGAAGCTAATTCTAATGAATAAAAATATTGGTTAAGGTGACACGGTTAAGGGAATTTTTATAAACGGTGGCTCACTACCAGAATGCTCACTGCAAGTGAGCTCACAGCTCGGAAAGGCTCACTGCTAATACAATAAAGGCTTTACAATTAGATGGCTCACTGCCAAGTAAACAAACAAAATATGAACTGAGAAGGTTATATCTACATGTGCATGAATTTAGTTCCTTTTAGGCTGAGATCTCCACACTACTTGTTTTCAGTAGATCGAGTTAGGAATCTCTGCAACTTGCTTACAACCTTCCTGTATCAACTAGCACATACAAAATTTGTCTTCTCTTATCTCTACCTTTATATTTTCTCACACACTTTTTGTATACCAACACACACGCACTTGCGCACGTGCGCACGCGCACACACACACACACACACACACACGCACTTGCGCACGTGCGCACACACACACACACACACACATCATTGGTATGTACACCAAGTTAGCCTCAAATACTTTGTCTAAGAAGAAATTGGTCAATGTGTTTCCTTCCAACGGACATCAAGTCAACCTCAAAACACATTGATCAGGAAGAGGTTTTCCAATACATTTCCTTCCAATAGTTAGAATTACACTCCACAATCACTGAAGCACGCTAAAATCACCAAAGCAAACATAGCAACCAGGATTGGATAGAAATAAAATTAACACAATTACCAAGGTCAATAGATTTATCCCATAAATAAATGTAGAGCATGGATAGCAAGGAATCATTCCAACTACATACGTGCATATGGACCATTAAACATTCTTCAATTGCATGCCTATACCTTTGACTTGAAAGTGGAGAGTATAGTAATCTTCAAATATGTAGCCATAGTTATCACTGCTACACAAGCATCTGAACTAACCGAAACACGAAATTGTCTTCTACGTCCAAACGAAAAACTCAGACACCTTATACCATCATCATTAGTTTTTGAAGCAAGGATCTTCCAGAAAACATATATGCAAACACCGTCGTGCACCATAAAACATCTTCAATACTTATCTTCCACTATCTTGTATGTACTTGCAACTTGTTGAGACTTCGCATAGAACTACACACTACAACCACAAAACAAGGTGCAAGCAAAGTATTACAACTCTCAATAGGTTGCTATATTTTTATATATAGAATTCCTGTATTCACTTGACAGTATAGAGGAAAACAAGAAGATATTAGGGGAGTATCATTTTTACATTAGCGATGATCACTAATATTCTACAGAGTTTGTACATGGTTTCTTTCATCTATTTTATGGTTATTTGGCTACCATGGGCATAAAATATCATCAACACATCATATGGTCAAACAATTGTGGATTGCAATTCAAGAATTATCAGATGTTTTATTGGTTGAACAATATGCATAAGATCACTAGTATTTAATATATGTGTAATTTCATAGAGGTCGGGCATGGAAAGGGAGAGCATGATGGTGCAGGTGCATGCATCAAAAGAGCCTTAAAATGTGAAGAATTAAAGTAAAAAGAGAAAGCAACATTGTCAGATACAAAATGTATCATCCAATGGTGTCATTCTATAACGGGTCCAGGTAATGAAGGTGAGTCTATGTTTTGTATTTTTTAGGTTGATAGATGAAACTAACATTGCACCATATGAGGATTATTGTACACTGATAGGATCGAGTCAACTACATTATTTTATAATCTCTAATGCAAGTTCATGGAGTATCCACACACAACACATGGCATTCTTTTGTTCATCGTATACAAATGAAGATTGGGATGAGTGTGTTTCAAAGGAATGGGTCAACAAATGGTCTACACAAGCTTTGAGCCCGCTTGAGACAAATTGTCCCCCAACAACACTGCAACTGACATAAATGGAATCATCAATTGAATTTGACCACTTGTTTGATATAGTGCAACCAGGTAGATTGTCAAGTTAGTACTTTATCCTAATTATTCACTAAATTAATCTCCTCATTATGTTTGTATCATTGTAGGCCATGTTTTGTTGTTATTGGACCTAAAGACAATGAAGAAGGGACATATTATTATTTATCTCATTTTGTTGAGGAAAAAAATTAATTGGATCACTCGGTTATAGATGGTGAAGAATTAGAATACCCTATAGGAGAAGTCGGTATTACTAGTACATGGCTTAAAGATTGTATCTTATGAAGAACCCTAGGTTGTGGTTGTTTGAGGATTGGGAGACACACATGAAGGTTCTTCATTATTCCAACCTTGTTGTTGCGTCAAATTCCTATTTGATTAGATACGGAGGTAAACCAAACAATAAGACTCTTTGGAAGGTTCGTGATTCAGACCACGAGGCAACAAAGGGTAGGGCAGATCCAGCTAGTTCATTGGATTGAATGTGAATACAAAAAAATATAATGTCAATTTTTTTGAATGCATGTACATATGACATGTATATTTCTAGAAATTAAAGCTACATTACTATCATTAATATACAAAGATGAATATTTGTGTGACTGATTTTAGAAAATTTTATCTTTGTTTCCTCTATAATTTTTTCTTGCAAGGAAATGACATGGTTCATTGGATTGAATGTGAATACAAAAAAATGCAATGTCAAATTTATTTGAATGCATGTACATATGACATGTATATTTTTAGAAATAAAAGTTACATTAATATCAATAATATACAAAGATGAATATTTGTGTGTGTGATTTTAAAAAAGTTTATCCTTGTTTCCTCTATAATTATTTCTTGCAAGGAAATGACCTAGTTCTCCTATGTTCAATCTGTCAATTGGACTTGTCATTAAACTCTTATTAGATGTACAAGAATATTCCAAATATAAAAGCATATTTGAGTACCCATTGGCTTCTTTAAAATGTATCAAAAATTAAGGTAGGGTTGTTTTGTAACAAATCAATCAATAATTGAGTGATAATATGCTTGTATAAGCCTAATTAGGCTAGTTTACAAGAGGATTTATTGAAACTCTACACTTATAGCCTCCAACCAACAAAAAAACACTTCAAAAACTTCAAATATGACCTGCAAGATTTTTCCATCATTATGTGACCAACGTGAATAGCCTCTGAACAAACTCTAGCATCTACCCCTTACTTTTCCTTAGAAACATGTGGAATTCACCCTAAGGCATCATATAAACATGTGCAAACCACATCACCATACCCTAAAACTTAGGAATACAAAATTTTATATAAAAATGAATCATTCTATGGATTCTTAGGCTTTTCTACGAGAGGAAACAATAAATACATATATTTATTCATTCACAGTTACCTCAACCTAGGGTTTCATGCACAAAACCCTTCCTTTCACTAAGAAAAAGTCTGTTAAAATGACACCCAAAACCTTGGAGTGTATGTAATAATCCAATTTATACCTATCCAAGTGGTTTACAATCAACAACTACCCAAAAATAACTTGCAACCACCTTTTGAAAAAAATAATGCAAAGTTGTAATTATTGTCATGACAACATGACAACTTTTAAAACTATGCATATCTTTGAGAAAACCAATTATGGCCACAAACCATCTATGCAAAAATGTCTAGTTGGGTGGTTAAACCCTAGGAACAACCTCTTTCAGCTCCGTAACTCACTTGAACATTCCTGGCCACTCTGGACTGGTGCGACCCTTAAGGTCGCAGAGTACAAAAATTGTCAAAGTTTGTCAGGCCATTTCTCAAAGCTCATGAGACATATCAATGATTTGTAAAGTTCTACAAGATTGTTTTTTATTTTACCCACAAAATCCTCTCTCACTTTGTAGAGATTCAACCCCGCTTGAAATTGGCGACCCAATCTTGATCATTGCCAAATATTGCATTGTGCCTCAATTGAAAGTTGCAACTGTGTGTATCTTTGAAAAACATCATTGTGGCCATGAACTGTCTGTGAAAAAAGTTTTTTTGGGTGGGTAAACCCTATGAACAACCTTTTTTGGCTCCCCAAATCGCTCAAATGCTCTTGGTCACTCTGGACCGATGTGACCCTTAAGGTATATAGAGTGAAAAAATTGTCAATCTTTGCGGTCTGTTTCTCAGAGCTCGTGTGATGTATCAACGATCCATCAGGCGATACAATATTGTGTTGTCTCTTCCCGCAAAATTATCTCTCGCTTTTAGGAGATTCGGCCCCATTGTAAATTAGCGACCCAATCTTGGTCGTTGCCAAATCTTACAATCTCACTCAGTTAAAAATAACAACATTATGTATTTGTAGACACCTAAAAATGGTTCATTGCCTATGCCCCCTTTTTAACATGTCTTCTATAATGTGCATTTGATCTTTATCATTCACTAATATTGTGTCATTCTTCCATGTCATTAATTACTAAAATTTCTCTCATTTTGGCCAAATTAATCATCTTCATAAATCAGTCCAACCAAGTCCTAATCTTCCTAAATCAATCTAAGATCATTCCAAAATTATACGATTCCAAACTCATATCAATGGCTTATCAATCTCTTTCAATCAATCCTATGGCATTGTCAAAGTTCATCGATGCCTTTTCATCATCAATCCTCATTTTGAGATCATTTTCAAAGTTCATCGATGCCTCGTTGTCACTTTCACATTTCAAGAGCATTGTCATAGTTCATCGATGTCTCCCTATCTTTATTTATCCTCTGGCGTCATCCAAGTTCATTGATGCCATTATATCATTTCCAATCATTATCGCGAGAGTATTGTCAAAGCTAATCAATGCCTCATGATTTCCTAAACTATTCCAGAACCCTCATAATTGATCCTAGTCCTTATCAATATTATCAAAATCAAACCAATTGCGCATTAATGCTTTCAATTTGGTCAATAATTCACTAATCTATCCTCTTGGGATGAATAACCTATAGTTTATCCCTATGTCCTAATTGAATAAATAAATTAACTTTATTTATTCCCTTTTTCCTAAGTCTTCACAATTAATTAATTTTTAATTAATTAATCGCCTAATTCTAAATTTATGGGATTTTGTAATTTCATAAATACTAATTTAGATTTGTGGGGAATATTGAGTTATTAATTGATTTAATGACTCCTAATCCCACCTAATTGTCATATCCCTTAATTGAGGATTCACATCCCTATTACGGTGCTTCTTCAATATCTTGAATATCTCCAATATTTCTTCATTCATTTCCCCCCTAATCATGCTTCCAAATATCCTACCTTCCTATACCTTCATTATGCATTGATTCTATGCAATCTTCACCTAATTGCCTCTCATTTTCTATAAATTGGGATGCAATCCTCTCATTCTTTTTTGAAGAACCAGTATCTCCTAGTATTCTCTTATCAACTTGTGCTTTCAAAGTTCTCTGTGCAATCTTGTTATTGTCAAAGAGCAACATAATCTACCTTCATGGAGAAGAAATGAGGACATGGGAGATGCATTTGAAGGGAGTTCTAAGTTTTCATGTTTTATACTTGTGAACTTTAATTTTAAATGGCTTTCATGATAGATTATATAGGTTAGCACATTGTTTAGGGTTTGTGATTTCCTAGATATGCTTAATACACCTTTTTATGGTCTTACAATATATTTGAAACAACTCGTTGTGGTGACAAACCATATATGCAAGCAACTCATATTAGGTGGATAAACCCCAGGAACAACCTTGTCTGACTCTCCAACTTTCTTGAACATTCCTATGCACTTTGAACCGATGTGACCCTTAAGGTGCACAACGTGCAAAAATTGTCAAACTTTGTCAGGTCATTTCTCAGATGTCATGAAATGAATCAATGATCCATCAAGTGATATAGTATTGTGCTGCTTCTTCCCAAAAAATTCTCTCACTTTCTAGAGATTTGACTCCATTCAAAATTGGCAAGCCAATCTCTGTCATTGTCAAATCTCGCAATGTGAGTCAGCTGAAAGTTGCAAATATGAGTTTCTTTGAAATGGATCATCGTGGCCACAAACCATCTACAATAAAAACTCTAGTTGGGTGGGTAAACCCTATGAACAATCTCATTTGGCTCCCCACTCGCTCGAATGTTCCAGACCACTCCAGATCGATGCAACCCTTAAGGTACACAAAGAGAAATAATTGTCAATCTTTGCCAAACTATTTCTCAAATATCATGCCACGTATCAATGATCTGTCAAGTGCTACAGGATCATGTTTCCGCTGCTCACAAAATCCCCTCTTACTTTTGGAAGATTCAACCCCGTTGAAAATTGACAACCCAATCTCGATCATTGCCAAATCTTGCACTGTGCCTTAGTTAAAAGTTACAATTGTTCATATCTTTGAAATGAATCGTCATGGTCATGAACCATCTATACCAAAATATTTTTTTGGTTGGGTAAGCCCAATAACAACCTCCTTCAGCTCCCCAACTTGCTCAAACATTCCAAACCACTCTAGACCAGTACAACCCTTAAGGCATACAAAGTGCAAAAAATGTCAATCTTTGTCAGGTTATTTCTCAGAGCTTGTGCAATATACCAATGATCCATTAGGTCATACAATACTGTGTTATTTCTTCCCACAAAAGTCTCTGTCACTTTCTAGAGATTCGAACCCATTTGAAATTGGTGACCCAATCTCAGTCATTACCAAATATTGCAATGTGCCTTAGTTGAAAGTTGCAACTGTGGATATCTTTCAAATAACTCATTTTGGCCACAAACCGTCTACACCCAAAACTCCTATTGGGCGGGTAAATCCCAAGAACAACCTCATTCAACTTCTTAACTTGCTTGAACATTCTAGACCACTATGGACTGATGTGACCCTTAAGGTACACAAAGTGCAAAAATTGTCAATGTTTTCTTTGACGTTTCTCAGAGCTTGTGCAAAGTATCAATGATCGAACATGTGCTACAAGATCATGTTTCTTGCAATATGCCTCAATTGAAAGTTGCAACTATGAATATCTTTGAAACGACTCATTCTGGCCACGAACCATTTACGCTAACAACTATGTTTGGGTGGGTAAACCCCAAATACAACCATGTTTGGCTCCCAAACTCACTCAAAATAATCCACCTAGGTCCTATTTATTCTAAAGCCTTGTGTTTTTAAGTTTAATTTCATGCCCTTGATGATTCAAAAGTTCATGAAATTTATTCTTCAAAAGAGGGGGTTCTCTTTAGTAGTTCAAATGTTAAAAGGGGGGACTTTTTGATACGCAAAACCTAAAAAAATATTCACCAACCTTCAATCTTCCTTGTAGGGGCTAACATTTGACAAAAGCTGACAACTTTTACAATATTTTGCAACTTTTTAAAATTGATAACTTTTACAAGATTTTGCAAATTTTGTAATTGTGAAGCCAAATGAGTCTTATTAAACTATAGATGGTCTATTATGATCTTATTGGACCAAATAAGACCAAAGCACCCTAAACTCAACACTAGACCTTCATTTTAAATTGTGGACCAACATGGAATAACATGGTGCCCTTGCACCACCTTGGTTCATCAAACAATGTATTAAAAATAATTGAGTCTTCAATGACTACTACAGAACTAGATCAACCACAAGATTGTTCAACCATTTTTTAACGAACATTGAATCAGGAGAATATTATATTATGTTAGATACTCATATATTGATGTACACCATCACCTCCTGCATACATTGTTTGAGTTGAAAGTAGTGGAACTAAAGTTGTATGGAATGAAAGATACATGTTGCCATAAAGAATGAATCATACAATAATAATATACATAGATACATGTAAGCATAAATATAAGGCATGATCAATCTACAAAGAGTAAGACATCCACATAAATATGAAGAAGTGTACATCAATACACATGGGGCATGAACTACATACTTAAACACGAACTATAAATACTTGTAGGGCATGAAGCCAAATATATATCCAATAATGTCATGCATGAAATATATCTAATATAGTTAAATAGGCTTCCCAAAAGCCAATGGATATAGAATCACATAGAAACTATACAAAAATATGTCCAATAATGTCATATAAGCATACAATATATGTTCCTAATCTATTCATTTCCTGCAAGGGGAAGAAAACAAATCTCGAGTTATCTTGGAATGTCAGGTGGATGGAGATGTAGTAGATGTTGGATTCTTCTGAGTGCATTCACTCATCCTCCTCTCTAGACTCTTTTGGAGCTCCAGCTGATAAAATCACAAGTCTAAACATCAATAACTAATATACATCAAAATTGAATTAGAGGATCAAATACAATAGAATATTCACTTACCGCTAACAAATAGTCATTGTCTTCATCCACGGGAGAGACACACTGATGATATGGAGTTACAAGTCCCTACAATAATAATAAAATTCATAATTAAAATACATACATGAATATCATTAAAAAATTTAATAGAACCATTAAAACAATAATTAAAATTAAGTAATTTGTTTCATACCTCGATGAATATTTAGGAACTCACTACAACTATAGTAAACCTAAGATCCCCAGAGTCACAAACAACAGGAGGAGTATCTGATGTCAACAACAGAAAATGAAACAACAAGAGTATTATGTAGTTATCAAGAGTACCTATGTTGTTTTACAAAACCAATAATGAATAAATGATAATTTCATGAAAGTGCCACAACACCCTTCACTATGCGGTGTCAATGTTGACACTCCAATAGTAAACTAATGCACATGCATAGTAAGTTTTGAGACAATCATTCATATAATTATGTACTACTCACATGTAATAATTATAATGCTTTATACCTGTGGACTCAACAATGTCGTGATAAAGGGGGTGAAGGAACATTACCACTACAATGAACACTTTGACTCTAGATTTTGATCATAATTATTCTACTAATTTAGTTATTCATTCATTTATTAATATAATTAAGTAAATTAAATGAACATACAAATAAAAATATCTCTGTGAAAGTTCCACGATGTCCTTCATTGCGTGGTGTGAACGTCTAGGGTCCAACAGTAAACTAATGCACATACATAGTGAGTTGTGAGACAACCATTCATATAATTACCTATTAATCACATTTAACTATTATAACGCTTTATTATATATACCTGTGGACTCGATGTCATGAAAAAAGGGGTCGAGGGAACATTGCCACTACCACAAACACTTTGACCCTAAATTTTGATCATAATCATTAGATACTAATTTAGTTATTCATTCATTTATAAATTAAATACAATTAAATAAATTAAAGGAACATGCAAGTATTTACCTTTGTATCAATGCCAAATGTCGGATTGAGAAATTCATCAGTCATCAATCCATCATCATATGTCTGTCTACTAGCATCACCACCGTATGTACATAGGGCTCCACATGACTAACACAAATGGTCTCTCGAAGAGTCACCCCACTCACTCTGGACTAAAGGGCTAGAACACTTTATGACAGTTTGAGTGAGTGCACTAATCGTGTCTAGTTTGTCCACCTCAACATGTTCCTTCACAACACAAGGAATACTAATATGCTCGACATTTGGTTTGGCAGTGGGCCTCCTAACTATGCTAGGGTCACACTATGTCCCGAATGTATCGTGTGATGACCCCCCACCTCTACCCTGACATTCTAAAAAATCAAATAATTTGGGACCTCATTAAGGACAAACTCACAATAGAGTTTCCTCAAAAAATATAATGGAACCTCGTGATTATTACAAGGAATGCTATAAAAAACCATCCATCATCTATTCCAAAAGTTATTTTTTATTCCTTCATGATGACACCAACGGATTGGAATCCTCATACAACCACAATCAAGAGTTTGACTTAGTCTAGGATCTGTAAAGAGTTGCAAATGTCCTCTTTGTTTATTTTTTTCTTTTTTTTACTTCTTGATATGATAATTTGTTTGTATAGTATTATTTTTTGTCATATCTTTTGGTTGACCATATATTTAGTTTCCCACTAACATCACCTACTTGGGTCAAAATTGATTCCAATGAATTGGCAAGTAATGCTCTTTCAAGATTTGTTCCAATAAATTATTTCAACATGTCAATCAAAAAGTCTAATTGATTTTTATTGTTCTCTATTTGGTTTAAAAGGTTTTGGTGTGTTTCTGGTGGAGTTCTTTCGATTGACGGAGAGGGTTGAGTTAGGTTTTATTCCTTAGCTTAATCATGAACTTCTTCATGAGGAGGTGGCTCAAGATTTTATTGAGGTTGATTTGCATTTGCTGAAAATATAAATAAATTTTATTTTAAAAGTTTATGTAAACATATATTTCAACAAAAAAGAAGCTAAAAACATAAAATCGCTCACCTCTTTGACCTCCTTGATGTCTTGGCGGCATTTTTTAGATGATCAAGCACACAATAAGAAATAACAATGCTCTCCAAACCGTGTACGCCTTTGTAAAATGTCCCTCTTCACCTCCAAGTTGTGGATGCGACAAAAAATGAGCATTTAGGGTTTGTATTTCATTTTTATGTTTACTTTCTCATATGGCGTACACCATATATGATGTGCGCCATATCAATGTGGTATTGCCAAGCCTTTTGCTCGACACACCAATCCATAGTGTATTGACCATATATGGCGTGCGCCTTATATGGAGAATGCCTTATATGGCGAACGCCTTATGCTTTTTGGGGGACCAAAAAGATGAGTGACATCTTTTTAGTCCCCCATCTTTGTGCACTTACCCTTTTATGAGGCTTTTTTCTTTATTACTACCATTGGTACATGTGATGTTTTATTTGTATTAATATTTTCTATCTTGAGAGGGGTTCCTAGTAGATTATATTTGAGGGTAGGGGAGAAGACAATTTAGAGGATTCCATAAGGAGTCATGGTTTCTAAACATAGAATACAGGAAGATTATATCTACCTTTATTTAGAGCCTTGGTTTACCCCATTTTGTTCTATGATGATAGGAAGGTACCCCTTAAAGAGATACGACTTATTTAGTACCACAATAACTTGGATATTGATTTTATGAGTGCAATTTGAATCAATTGTTACTCGTGTATTCTCATGATCATAGAGTTCCTTGTAAGGGTTTGAGTAATAAAACCATTCAGTAAATCTCATTACTTGTGTATTGTCCTATGATACGGGGAAACATCTTAATGTTTATACTTGAGTCTTGTAAAATTGTTGATGTTATTTTATATTCTATGGTAGAAGAAACATCAAAATCTTCCTTGATCTATGTTGATTTTCCTAGATCATAAAAAGTCACAATCTCATATCATGGATTATATTACCTTGTCCAAATAGTAGGTTATCTTACTTCACCTTATAATTATTTCCAAGATGAAATCCAATATTGTGGGAGAAAGTGTAACGTAACTCCTCTTTGACATGTTCACACTTTATTTTAAAAGACTAGGCAATGCAAAATAGTCTTGAAAGTAATATTTCACCTTAATATGATATTGTTAGTATGGAGAATGAAAGTATGATAAAATAATAGTTGAGTATGAATTGATGATGATTTGTTTGATTAAGGATATAAATTATCAATATTTTCTATTCTTGAAACTTATTATTTATGGTGGAATTTTTAATGAAATTTTTGTGTATCATATGACTTATTTCAAATACTCTTTAAACAACTAACTTATAAGGTATGCTCATCCTTTATGTGTCTAGGTAATGCAAGTTAACATGAAATTATTTGTGTTTTGAATATAATATGCTAATTATTGATGGTTAACCTGGTTACATATATTATGTGAGAGTCACTTGAATGCTTAATTAACGATTTAATTCCTAAGGCTAGTCAGGTATCAAAGCGCGACCAAGTTGCAATACCAAGAACTACGAAAGTGGTTTGGTCTTGATTTCTAAGTGTCTGGATGACACAAGTCAGTTTCTAATAGTTAGTGTGATTTGTTACTAGGACATTAAATGAATAATTTTGGAAATGTGTCATGTCATGTTGTTGAATGTAATATTTTATAAATATTATTGAACATGATATGAAGCGGAAATTTAGTTTTTAAAAGAAATAAATTTGGATTGTCATGCTCACTTGTTAAAAACATGGGCACCACAATGTAAGTAAATTACCAACTTGACTTATGGTAGCAAATCCTCTTTTCAAATCTATTTAGATATTTAGTTTAATTTGCTTTTATCAACTTCAATCACTATGACATTTCACCTTTTTTTTTGTATAAAAGGTCATAGACCTAAACTTTGAAATAATATAGAATAATAGGGTTACATAATATTTCCAGACCCAAACTATATATGTCATTACATGTATATTTTCCCAAAAAAAGAGGCTATCCAAGATTACCCATTTCACATCCACAACCCCCATCCCAATAACAAGATATCAAAACTTGAACACTTTGATTTACAAGTTTGTTTATCACTACAAATGAGACTACTATCATTAAACATAGTACCCGACTACAGAGATGCATATTAAATTCTCCTAAAATCTAATCAACAGTATGGAATTTTTTTGACATTGAATCCCAAAGATAAATAATTTTTGTGACATTAGTAGAAGGATCAAAGGAGTAAAACCCAATAATTTATATATTGATAAAAGTAAGTACCCAAACACATCTATGTGGGTCTTCACCTTTATCAATGAAGGATTTAGAAATCTAAATAGATATCCTTATGATAAATCTTCTACTTCCATATTTATGAGAAGTTCGAAGAAAAAAACATCATGAGCCATAAATTATGAAGAGAAGCATCAAGAGAAGTGGCCCTTATTTGACTTCTTGCATAAATAAGCTATTAGTTTCCATTTTCAACGACTTCTTTGGCTCTAAATTTTTGGCAAGGGAGTGAAATCTCTCATATATTCCAAGAAAAAATATTGTAGTTCATGACTTTGAAGTAGGAAAATTTCCCTCGTTTGAAGACAAAGCCCTAAAACTATTTGACAAATATACACATTGCTCATAATTTTTTAAATTTCTACTAGTAGTAAAAGGAGATCTTGAGCTTTTCTATGCACTAAGAGAATGGGATTTGGTAAATTGAGTGGAAGAATCGAAGGAAAGGGGCGAAGGAGACGAAGACCAATCGTAAGGAGAAAAAGATTGGGAAGAAGAACTAGATTGTTCCTTCCATTCTCTAGCCATTAGTTGTGTAAAAATCTTTGTAGGAAGTGAGGATATATTTCATAGATGTATTAGTACTAGTAATGATATTAGAGGAAGACGAGTCTTTAGTATAAACACAATGTTTAGAAGAGACTTTACTTGAAGGATAAAAATGAGCCACGACTTGGTTACAAGAATTAAAAAGGGTAGAAGAGGAAGTCGAGAAAAAAAACTGTGAGGGAAGGATAATCATGTTTTAGACATCCTTTTTTGGCAAAAATAAACAAGCATTAGGTTTATTTAAATATACTATCAACTAATCCATTTCAAACCCAAGGACTACTAGTTTAATATTCTATACCAAGGGTTTGTTCAAATTGACTTGGACATAGACTCAACTAGAAAAAATATTTGAATTAAATGTTTGCACCATATTACTCTGCCAAGTCAAGTTATAATATCCTTCAAAACTAGATGAAAAGCTAGATTACAAAAAGTAGTTTAATCCACATAAAATAATGTGAATGAAAAGACATTCAAAATGAAAATCAAAACTTCAAGTCTAAAAATAGTACATTTGTCCACAAATAACCCAAATGTCATATTGCAAAAATTGTTTAAGCACATTCAATAAATTTAAACATATATAATACATAACCTTTCCCTAATTCTCTTATATTTTCACTTTCCTAACCTTTATTTCCCGTTTCATTTTAGTCATTTCTCTTATAATTTCAATTTCCTAAACTTTTATTTACCATTTCATTTTAGTCATTTCTCTCTTTGATTGTTTCAATTTCTTAACCTTTATTTCCCATTTCATTTTAGTCAATATTTCATTCCTTGGCATTCAGTTTTAAAATCTAATTCATGGTTATACCTTATTCATAAGTCCTTTTGACTTTCTGTTTAAAAGCCCAAAATTTTCCTCTTGGGGGACGTTCTTTAATTTGTCCTCTAATTCCATTGTTCAATCTAAGATGTAGATTTAGTTCAAAAGGTTTGGAGTGCATTTACGCCGTTCCGTACATAAGTTTTTGGACCCCGAAACCCTTTACAAAGACAACCAAGACCAAAACAAAAACAATCTATGACCAAACAAGGCCTTAACCCCTGATTACATAACATAGATCATAAAATATCAAAAAAAACAAACAACCATTTACTTACAGCAAAATAGTATCGAAGAAACTTCCAACAAAGTCATACATAAGTTATTTAAGCCTCCATGAAGAATTTCAAATATATTTAAACTATACTCGAAAATAAATTTGATTTAACGTGATACGCCCGCTATTGCCTTTAAAATCATTAAATGAATAGTTTTTCACAGGAAAAGTTTTTCCACGCACAGGCGAGGCGAAGAAAACTTTAATGAGAATCATTAATGATAGAAGAAAAGGTGGAGCAGTAGCACAGTTAAACTTTTAAAAGAATCTTCAATTGTTAACATATTTCAAGCTTTATGCGTTGGATCAGGAATACGGTAACTACACTCATGCATTTCTTTCTTTTTAAAGCGGAGTGATTTTGAAGACAAGCATTATCACCAATTGGAAGTGACAAAAAATAATAAAAATTTATGGGGAAAAGAGAAAGCAATTCTTAGATTCTTATATATATATATTAGTTTTTGTTATGGTAGGGTATTCATAATAATTAATAATAAGTTAAAATATATATTTTAATTGATTTGTGATTTATAATTTATGGAGGTTTAAATTTCTAAGAAATATGTTTGGATTAGATTTAAAGTTAGGGTGACATTGATAGATTGAATATTTCCATTCATGATAGTTTAAAGGAATGAAAACTTTTCTTGAAATGCAATTCTTTTATAATATTGTAATATATTAAAAGTAAAGATGCTCATAATTATACAATTCTATTGTTTATTTTTTTTATTTTATTTTATTATGAATTGTAATATTTGTTAGATAATTAATTATATATTATTTTAACTTTCTAAATTTTTAAATCTTTTATTAATAATAAATTTAATATTTTCTAAAATTTAAAATATTTGTAAATTCATTTTTTTTAAAAGTTGAAATCAATCACTTAATACAAGGTAAACACACAGTTCACTACTAAAAACCTCTTGTTATTTATAGAATTTTTTTCTAATTTTCTCAAGATATATCTTATGATACAAAATCAAACATTTTAATGTGTATTTGAGATGCTTGAAGACTCCTATAAAAATAATCCAATGCTTCTCTCATGAATTTTCTCTTTATTAGCTCAAGACTCCCCCTCTTAATTATGGGTTGAACACTTTGAATAAACCAATATTTTTTTATCATTTTCATTGTGATGGCCTATTATTTTACATTAGTTTTATGCATTTCAATATAATTACCCTTGTAATGATTGTTTATTTAAGAAAATATGGTTTGATTGCCAATGCAAATACATACAATTTAGGGAAAATATGTCAAGTTAGTTAAAGTGATAAATAATTTATGGAAAATGTATGCAACTATCGATGCAATTATAACCAATTTAAGCAAATTTGTGCATCTTTCACATTATTATAATTAATTTAAGGCTAATGCGTGAAAGCACACACGCAATAATATATTTAGGCTATATGACTAAAAAATTAGTGTGAATTTTTATCTAAACCATTTTTCTCTAGTCACTAATTGCACATTCATTTCTTCCGTTTATGTGTCCAACAACCCATTAGATTATAACTAATTTAGGGAGAATGTGAGCCATCTTTCACGTGATTATAGTTAGTTTAGGACTAATGTGCACAATGACTCATGCAAAATTTACTATTTTTAGATTATATGGCCAAAAATTTAATGTGAATTCCCGTTAAATCAAAATGTTCTCTCTAGTCACTCATACACATTCATTCCATTTATTTCTCACATTGCAAATTTGTGATTTCTAAATTTATATGTGAACAACCACTATCAACTACCAATTAGGAAGGTACTTTCTCAAAACTAACCAAACAAATTAGAGGACAAACTATCCAACTTAACTTCAATCTCCCATCCCTACTAATTTCATAGTAATATAATACTTAAGTATTAATCTTTATAGTTTGATTAATATATAAGATTTTATAACATTCCATATCAATATATAAGATTTTATAAGGGTGAGCTAGTGTAAGACATCAATGTAACATTATTATCTACCATATCTATATTTGGTTAGTATTTTAATATTTTTCATTTAAGATCCAATTTGGAATTTATATCGAGCTTAAAACCAGAATTATATTCATGATTTACAATTCATTAAGATGAATTTTCTTTACCACGTTTATTGGGCTCAAGATTTGTAATTCAAAAGATTTTAATGATAGTCAAGTTTGTAGTCTAAAACTTTGCAATTTTCGTATATGAATTCACAATATATTTATTTTCAATGTTTAGCTTGTAATTTCACATCCTTTTGCCATTTTTAAATTTTGAGAAGATATTGCATGCAGAACCACGTGTCTAGATTTAAAGCCATGGGTTAAATGCTCAAGATAATTTTATCATTACTTAATATCGTTATTTGATCTTGTAACTGGCCCATGTTCATGTAGTTCATAACTGGCCCATGTTCATGTAGTTCATAACAAGGCTCATCATTTAAATTTTAAAAGCTAATTTATATAGTCTCACTAAATGTTAAGTTTTATCATTAAAGACCATGCTTACAATCAAGAAAAAATTAAAGTTTGCTGTCAAAATTCATGGTTTACACTCTAAAATCCATTCTAATGATCCATATAGTATTCTTGTTCATGTTATTGTGCATGCTCAAGTTGATATTGTTTGTTATATTCATAAGCTATATATTATAGTTCAAAAGTCCTCAAGATATCTAGGTTCACACTTAAAAACTGCTCAAAGTTATGACTCAATCCATTAACAAGTTTGATAACAATGAGATCAATAAGAAGGATTAATATAATAAAAGTTAAGTTGTTCACCATTATTTTTGGACATTTCAAACAATGGTGAATTGTGTGTTTTACAGGGTTTGAAGAGGTAATTAGTAACTCCTCATCAAATGATAAAATAATGAGACTAGGAGACTTTATATTCAGATAGTCAATAAAATAGACCTTCAAGTGTAGGATTTACACAAAGGGGCTCAATCACACTTAATACAACTAAAATAGTGAGGCCCAACATGGGAAATAAAACATCACAATAGAAAATACAAATTCAAGGCTTATGAATAGGGGAACCTACCACATGGAAGAAAAAAGAGTGGAAACTATATAGGGAAATTTTAATATAAATACAGAACACATCTTGAAAGACAGAGAAAAGCTAAAACTAGACTTGATATGAACAATAGGGAATCATCCCACAATAATGAGTCCCATTTTGGCCAAATTGAGACAATGAAATCAATGTTTTTCACCAAATCTCACTTTCTAATAGCTACAATAGCTAAACCTTTGAGAATTTGAAGACGATGTAAACTATTGATTTGTGAGAATCTCTCTCTCTCTCTCTCTCTCTCTCTCTCTCTCTCTCTCTA
>MU226246.1:318877-330577 GCA_018584345.1 Thuja plicata
TATATATATATATATATATATATCATTGTAAATTGTACACACTTCCTAAGGTTTACAATTCCATGCTTACTTAAAACCCATTTTAGTGTGTGTTCATTCTTTCATGCATCATATGACTTTGTTGTACATTTAATTAATAAATATATAAATATGTGCCCTCTCTTAATTAATTTCTACAAGAACCCTTAACTATAGGTGTGCCCCTTTAATTATTTCATCCATTCAGTCACCACTTGCATACGTAGGACCTATTTTATTAAGGGTGGCCTCTATTCTAATATCATACCTTAATTTTGTGCATGTTTTGAGCATCCCCTATCTAATTTGACCCCAAATCAAATCTAAGCTCGAATAGCTGGTATAGGGCGAATGGGTAGGTATGAGGAAAGTCAAATTGCCCCAGACCTTGGGAGTCACTCTATACCTCGTAAATTGGGCCCAAATTTTAATGGTGCAACATTCTTTTGATTTTGGTAGGATGTTCAAATCAACATCGACCTCCTTCAAGTTAGAGCCCCAAAATGACTTGGCGAGACCTATGAAAACAAAGCTACCTACCTCATTTTGGGGTCCATACACACACATCTCATGTCAACCCAAGAATCAAGAATTCATTTAAGTTCAAGCATTCAAGGAGAAATAAAGCATTTAATTATATCAAGCATTCAAGGAATTTCATCCCACCATATCCTTCATTGTGAAAAGCTTCAACAATCATCATGCAAGCATGTCTTTTGTGATGTCATTTTAGGTCTTTCTTGAGTCATTCTATTGCATCAACTCTTGTGATATCATTTCAAGAACAATTATACTATCAAGGTATAAGACATCTTATTATGAGATCTAGCCTCTGCTTTATATTAGCACACTTTCATTTCAAGTATTTTTCAATTAAATTTTATGGTTAATTCCAAAACATGGGTTTGATTTAGACAAACTCCTTTCCGCTAATATTTTCTCCATTTTTTGTGTACAAGTGACAGATGGCATAACTTGGAAAATGCTATAGGAAGTTTTGGTAAAGAGTTACAAATTGGTAGTATTTTCAACACATTTTTCTAGGACTAAGGTGACTAGACTTTCCTCAAACCCTCCTAGTTTCCCCGCACCTACCTTTTTAGACTAAAATTTAGATCACAGCTCAGTTGTTGTTTTGGATTTCCAAATTTGGTATCAGAATTGGGTTTACAATCTGTTGTCTACCTGGATGCATATCATTTCATCTTTATTTCCCTTCTTGCCCTAGATATTTCATTTTTAATTTTCCACTCAAGCGAAGGAATCCTTGCATCCATCCAGTGCTTAAGTCTCCTTGAACCTAGTGGATCATATTCCTTCCAATGTATGATATAACATAGGGGCAAGCTTTCTAGTTTAACCATCCATCCTAGAGAACACTCTCTCACATTTTATTATTTTCTTTCATTACCATATGTGTGTGTGCGCATGCGTGCGCCCACACACACACACACACACACACACACATTTCAAATCTATTTACATAGATTTTAATAACTTGTTTTTATAATAAAAATTATTTGTTAAAAGTGATGTGTATGTCATAATGCATAACTTTTTTAATAGAAGTGATACATTTCTATATTTTTTTAAAATATAGATTTGTCACACCAATATATAGTACATGGATATTTTTCATAATTTTTGGTTGCATATGTTTTTTTTTTAAGTCATAGCAACTGTAATTTGGACAAAGGTGTATGTCGTATCAGATTTGTTTTCGTATGCATTTGAATTAACTTTTTTTTGTTTTTGTTGAAATGAGATAATCAATCCTCAGGGGACACATATTTGGGATTTTTTTTCTTTATTTTCTCATTTTTTACATGTGTGAAACAAAGACCTTAATGTTTGGTGAAAAACCTACATTCACAAGAAATAAAAATATAATAATCAAATTAAATATATTAAAATCAAACATTTTGAGAAGCTTGTAATAAGGGCCACATACTTACAAAATATAGCCTCTAAATGAATTCATTTGATCTCCCAAAAGGTAAAGAAAAAGTGATCTTTTGTCACCATTTTCATAGCTGTAGATGAGACATCATTGCATATATAATTTAAGACTATGAGTTTCTATCCAAGGGTGTTTGGTTTGTGAGGGTTTGATCTAACCCTCTTCAATTAAAATCATTTAAATGAAACCTCCCAAGGCTTAAATCATTATTACGCAATTTCAATAAGAAAATAGGACATCCCAAAAGTGGGACATAGTATTGTGGGATCACCCTACAAGTACAACAAAAAATAAAATATGCATGGGTATAAATATGCATACTAAAATTCTTATATAACATTCTTAACTTGCATTATTTTAAAATATTTGGTAACATTCAGGATATAATTGCGCAAGCATTGTAAGGCTATGTATTATTACATTTGTATATCACTACATAACACATTCCCATTGTTTTGTAGTATTATTAAAATTTTGTAATGCCCATTCCATTTATGTAGCACTGCGTAATATCTTCCCATTATTTTATAACATTTTCCTCTATTTTGTAACTTTCATTTCCATTATCTAGAATTACTTTTTAATTTTGAAAATTATTTTCTATATTTATTCACATTTATTATTATTATTATTTAAATATCATGTTGTTGATCCATACAAGGGGTTGTAACGCTAAAATTAAAGGCAACAATACAACATACTAGATGAAATATCCACACCAATAACCCTACCAAGGGTAAACTGAGAAATTGCATATAATTTTAAATAATATAAAAAATACACCATACAAATTTAACCAACATACCATTGCCACCATCAAATAATAAAGTATAATACACCTAAAAAGTAGAGCTTTGAAACACTATGCTATTAATATAGTTGATACAAACCCCAATAAACCACACTAACTATTGAGGGAGATATTTTCTAATGATCATACATAAGCCCCATTATAAACCCAATTTCTAGAGATTCTAACGAACTACCTCAAACACAATCATGCCATTAGGAAAATCTAAGTCATTAATTTTTTTTACATTTAGTTACCTCAACATATCTGATCACTTGAATTAGCTTTTCATTCTCTCAATAAAATATTATATATCCACTTGACAACTTAGACATGCCACCAAATGTTACTAGACACATATCTTGGTAAAATATAACTATGATTTGCACATATTTCATCAATTCTTGAACCTCCTCATCCATTTCCACTACATGCACACCAAAATCACCATCTATTGTAATCCCTATATTCCATGATGACATGCTATATACTTCATCCTTGATCAATCTGTAGGATAACTTGTGATTGAGAGGGGGGGGGGGTGAATCACTACAAATAGGTATTGACCTAATTCAAACACCAATCTGATTAATTGCACTAGAAAATACTTTACTTCAAAGCATATGAATGAAATAAATAAATAACAACAAACAATATCAAGCATCCACAACTTTAACACACATAAAACAAGTATTTTATCATGGAAACCCTTGTCAGAGGGAAAAACCATGGTGGGGATGACACCCACAAGCCCAATACTGTAGTAAATGAGTATGCCCTGTTAGGAGCTACAAATACCCTATATGAGGGTTCACCCTGCTAGAAGTGATTAGTACATTGCTAGGAGTACAAAAATACCATTTATGATCTAACTTGCTAGAGGATTTTAAACCTTAATAAATAAGCTACCCTGTTAAAGGATTTACAAATAAGAACCTGTTAAAGTTCACCTTGTTAGAGGATTTGACCTGCTGCAACTGTTAGGGAACAATAAGATTGTTGATCTGTCGAATGACATTGATTGCCTATTAGATCTTTTTCATTTCTGTGTACTTTGTAACTTTCCCTCTGCTCTCTGATTGCAACTTCAACTTGAAATCATAAAAACCCTAATCACCCAAAAATTCTTCAACAACAAATCCTTTTTTTTTCTCAACAACTTTTTTTTCAATATGAGAAGTTCCTACATATAAACAACTTGCACCGCCTTAAGTATGATCTTAAAATTTCTTTCCTAAGATAGTACAATGTGTCAAATTGATAATCTCGATGAAATAAATGATATATCATGACCGCCTTAGGTCAAGATAATATCTGCAAGTTTATATCTCCAATACAATAAAACATGCTTTTACATCTCCAATGCAATACCTTAAATCTATTTTAAATTCTTGCATTGATCTTGTAAAAATCAATACATTGGATGTATAACCTTTATTCCACAACATTAAATCATTATAAATGATCACATATACTTTACCACTCACTGATCTGTGTTCTACTGACTGGTTGATCAAGAACATAAAAGTTCTACCTGTCTTAGTGTCTGTGACACTGAAAACTCTATCACCGCTTAGCCAAATAAGTTGTAGTTAGAATCAGAGATTCCTCATAGCATATAAATACTATATATTAGAGCACAACATATGAATCTTTTCTTAACTTGACCGCTACCACAATCTGACTAATATCGTTCTTCCTGAACACTAGTTAACATACATAGTTGATCTTTCCTTTACTGATCATGTATAGTTCTTATCAATCATTGTAATAATGATATTTGAATATATTTCCATCGAGAACAACCAATTATGCATCCAATCATGACCGCTCTGCATATCTCCTTCAAAACTTATCATAATGCCAACAATCTCCCCCTTTGGCATTCATGGCAAAAATTTATGATAATCTAAAAATAAATCTTACATTACATCCATACTATAACATCATCCTTCAAATAATACCCCCCCTTAATTTATGCATTCTATCACGCACATAATTACATCATCCTTCCATACAATACATTACACATCATTCTCCTTCTTTTTTTGTCAACAAGACAAATTATTATAAGCACTTACCAGAATTACATTCGGTCAAAAATTTCCTTGAAATTCATCTTCATTGAATTCAAGAATGTAATCCATGACCTTTGTAAGTGATCCATAGATAGGATCTATCCATGTATAACCAATTTTGTTCCTTCCATATCATTCAAAGTGTTCACCTCTTGTTGACCTAGTATTTTTTCTGCATTTCTCACATGTTGTTGCATGAGATCCGTAGCAGGAGCTAGATAGGTCTGAAACTCCATAGGTGATAATATTCTATTACTTCCTCAGCTTGAAAAATCTTCATATTGTTTTAAATCATCTTTACCTTAGCATTGTACGATAAAACTGAACTGGTTAGAAGATTAAAATTTGTAATCAAATCATCAAGTTCATGTTGGGCTTCCTCTCTCTTCATCTCTAGATCTCGTGTAAAGAATGTAAACTTGGAAATTTTTATAAGCATCTTTCCTTTCTCCCATAGAGTTTCCTTCATTTCATTCACTAAAACTACAAGTGATTCTTTTTCCACTATAATGGTTTCTTTTAACTTGTCATCTCATTGTCTATCATATTCTTTCATTGCTAACTCCATAGGTGCAATCTCCAAGTTAGGTACTTTCTTAGAAACAACCTTGACCAACATACCCAATTGATCAATAGGATTATCTTTTTTTCCATACCTCACATTAGGTACTGAATTCTTAATTATGTTTCTGGCTCCTTTTAGTATTGTGACCTTCTTTTTCTTTTCCTTCAACTTGTTCCTTTCAACTTTCTCCCTGAGTGTAGCAGACATTTTCAATATATCTTTGGGGCTCATCTGAGTAATATAAAAATTTGTTTGTATTCCTTCATCTTCTTTTGAACTAGTTGAATCCTTTATTTTTCTCTTCTTTATTGTGCTACATTCACCGGTTAGATCTAGTTTTCTCTTTACTATAAGTATGTCTTCATCATCCTTATGACTTGTCTCTTTCTCAAAAATCTATTCTAGGATATTAGAGATAATATTATCTATGACATCATTAATCTCTTCAGTTGCTCTCTCTTTTTCTTTCCTTGCCCCTTCAACCAATTTGAATTCAGTAGCAGTCTATGACTTTACAAGCTTTTTCAAAAAATCCATTGTCTCATTCCTTACGAACTAAGCATCACCGATGAGGATTCTTGTAACTATGTTCTTTGTCTTAAATTCTTATCTCATTAATTCAACTATCACCTCCATATGTTCTATAGACAATTCAGGTTACAAAAGTGTAATTTCATGTTCCATCATTACTTTGTCAATCTTCAAAGCTTCTCTCCATCTTTTCTTAACTACATCAAATAGTTCTTTAGGTGCAACTTTGTAAAGTTTACTAGGTGAATTGCAGAAAGTGTTTAAATTTTTTATACTTGCATCTTCAATATTACTTTTCTCTTCATTGTCAAACGTGTCTTGAAGTGATTCCATACTTCTATGATATTTCCATGTTCCTTAATGTCTTTAACAATGTTCTCAAGAATGGTAGTATTATCAATTTTATCAGTTTCTATAATAGTAGACTTTTTCTCAGATTTAGTTTTGACCTTTTCTTTACCCCTCTTCTTATATGTTGAATCTTTGTATCCTGATATTATTTCTTTATTTCTTCTGTAAGTTCTCTAAATAGTCTCAGGTGTCTCCTTCTCTGACTGAGTCTTATTAGAAGTAGTGGAAGTAGATGTTGATTGATTCAGTTTTGAACTCCTTGTAACTCTTCGAGGTGTAACCTCTTCTACTATAATTTAAGTATCATTTTCTCCTACAACACATGTGCCTACTTCCTCCCTTTCCATTTTCTTTCTAAGTCTTGCCATCATTTCAGGTGTAAAGCCACTCAATTTGGCTAGGTTGTCAACCTGTTTTCTCATCTATATTTGGATTATAGGTGCTCTTAACTCATTGTATATTTTCAATGATGATTCTTCATAAGTTCCAAACCT
Source organism: Thuja plicata (assembly GCA_018584345.1). Classification (NCBI taxonomy): domain Eukaryota; kingdom Viridiplantae; phylum Streptophyta; class Pinopsida; order Cupressales; family Cupressaceae; genus Thuja; species Thuja plicata. Next base: position 325,665 of record MU226246.1, read on the forward strand.
AGGTGTTGAAGTATCAATTGGTTTAGATAATAGAACATCAACATTAATAGTGACTAGATCATTATAAACTTCATAACCCATGGTAGGTATCCAACATGTTCTAGTTTGCACTGCTTGCAACATGTAGGTATTTGTGTCTACTAGAAAATAGATATCATCTTTATACTTCTCAACAATACTGGTTGGGGTTCTTTCTCTTAGGTGTATTTTACTTTGAAACTCTTTAAAGTCACCCCACATAACCGAATCAAATTTTTTTCCTAAATTCCTTATACATTGCTTAATCTACAACACTACCAGTCTATCCTTTAACCATGTAATAGAACCTATTCCAGGAAAATGATTCTATAAGTAAAAGAATATACATACCATGAGTGATCCATATTTGAATGATTGCTTCTTATCTTTCTTGATCTTCTCCATGTTCACAAATAATTTACTCCTCAACATCTCACAAAGATCATATTTTTCATCTTCCTTCACCATTATGTATGTAGCATGAATAGCTCCACCAAGTATACTATTCAATTGACTTAACTGATATACTTTTTATCCTATCACCTTTGAAGCGAATCTCACTTCTTTTTCAGTTATATCCTTGATAGTCATGGCTCTATGATCCTATTTGGATTTAGTTAAATGAGTAACCAAGTTTGCAGCAATAGTTTGTAGAGTAAGTGCTTCACCGGTCACACAAAATCTAGTAACTCTATGGATTAACTCTTTTGAAATCTTGAGAGGCTTATCCAACCAAATAAATTAATCATGCACTCTACTCAAAACATATCTTATCCATTCTGCATAAAACTCACCAGGTATCTCAACAACATAAGTAAAAAAATTTTGAACCAAATACATATGTTTGTCTTTTACCTTCACACCATCACCCAGCTTAAGAAATTCATTACAGATGTCATCAGTTCTAAGTTCTTCCAATTTGCAGTGAATGAATGAATGAATGTCTTCAGTTAACAATACACCATAGGGTATTGAGTATAGGGCACCCATTGGATCATTTTCATTTTCCTTCATCGAGTGTAACTTGATCAATACAAGTCTTGGCTCATCAATGATGTTGACCAAAAATGGAGTATCCATAATGTTAATAAACAATTACCAGAAACAATGATTTTTGTACTGATATTTGCAGTTCAAGCTAAAATATTGACTTCACCGATTACTAGAGTCTTCCACGCAAAATCTTAGTCCACAAACACAGATAGTTATTGCTATGGAATGTAACCAAAAGTTCTTCAATAAACTTTGTTAGAATGTAAAGTGATAAAAGAGTTTGCTTTATAATATTTATAAATTTTGAGAATGTAGTCATTAGACATAACAGTCAAATAGTGCTTTCCATCGACCATAATGATTAAAACATAACACTTTTTATATGCACACAAACACTGTATCTTCATTAGCCATCATTAAATTTTAAGCAGGCATCTCAACATGCATATGAATCTTACCACTCATGAAGTTAGGGGACTAGTAAATTATTTGACTTTAAGTGGTCCCCCTAAGACAATAATGTTCTTAGTTCACCGATGGATTCTCCACATTTCCTAGACTTGTGGTTCTAAGATAATTCTGACAAATTCAACTCTCCTTTCCTCACCCATGATTTCTTCATATCATTTCTTATTTCATTAGCATTAGCAACACCTTTACCTTTGGCAGTTTAATCATTGTTCACCGGTTGACCTCTAGTATAATTTCTCTCTCTACATGGCTAGAAAGATGACCAACCTTGTTACAGACATAGAAAACCATACATGTTGGATTCTAGAGACTATAATTGTCTCTTTATGACCTTAGTCTATAATGCATAACCATGTGTCCATAGTTATGACATTTAGAACAAGTAACATCTATCTGGTTACCTTGATTTATAGGTTTCTATCTGTTGTAGTCATATGACCACTGGTTTTTTATTCTCATCTTGTACTCATTGGATTTATGTCAAAACTTGTTGCATTAGAAACAAAATCCATGCAATGTACTAGGTATAACATTATAATTATTAGTTCTAGTATAGGAAATTTTTTCTAGTAGATCATTTGCAACTTTCAATTCTTCTTTTAGTTTTTCATTCCCTTTCCTTATCCCTTCATTCTCTCTTTCAATATCAACTTTATCTTCATCTGTATCATGTAAGTGTTCCTTCAATGTAGCAACCTATTGCTTCGATCTGAATAGTTGCTCCAACTTCTCTTTAAGGGTTTCATCTTTAACCTTTAGGGAATCTTCAACAATTTTCCTGGCATTATCAGCAACCCTTCTTCTTTCAAGCTCTTCAACCATCCTCACAGCTTAACTTTCAAGCTCTATTTTCAGTTTTGTCACTTCAACTTTTGAGTCCATTATTTTTATCCATAAGATCTGCAAGTGCTTCCTCTGATTCTTCAGATAAACTACCTTCATTTAATTGTTCAATATAGTCTTGAATTTCACTCAACTGCTCAGCAAGCTCTCTTCTCTTAGCAAGGGAATGCCTCAGATTTTCCTGCTGTTCATTGATAACTTGGCTTTCATCCTCAAGTTTCTTTTCATACTTGTATTTATCCATGTTGACTTATAGGGATATTTTCCTCAAGCTGTTAGAATTATAACCAAAAGGACCTATGCTCTAAAACCAATTGTAGGATAACTTATGACTGAGAGGGGGGGTGAATCAGTAAAATTAGGTATTGACCTAATTCAACTACCAATCTGATTAACTACACTAGAAACTTCTTTACTTCAAAGCATATGAATGAAATAAACAAATAATAACAAACAAGATCAAGAATCCACAACTTTAACACACATAACACGAGTATTTTTATCATGGAAAACCTTGTCAAAGGAAAAAAAACCATGGTGGGGATGACACCCACAAGCCCAATACTACAGTAAATGAGTTTGCCCTATTAGGAGCTACAAATACCCTTTCTGAGGGTTCACCCTGTTAGAAGTGATTAGTACACTGTTAGGAGTACAAAAAGATTAGCTATAATCTACCTCATTAGAGAATTTAAAACCTCAATAAAGAAGCTACCTTGTTAAAGGATTTACAAATAAGAACCTGTTAAAGTTCACCTTGTTGGAGGATTTGACCCGCTGCAATTGTTAGGGAACAACAAGATTGTTGATCTATAGAATGACATCGATTGCCTATAAGATTCCTTTCAGTTCTCTGTACTCTGTAAATTTCTCTTTGTTCTCTGATTGCAACTGCAACTTGAAATCATATAAACCCTAATTAATCACCCAAAAATTCTTCAACAACAAATCCTTTTTTTTTTTTTCTCAACAATTGTTTTTCAATATGAGCAGTTCCTACATATAAACAACTTGCACTGCCTCAAGAATGATCTTAAAATTTCTTTCTTGAGATAGTACCATGTGTCAAATTGATAATCTCGATGAAAGAAATGATTTATCATGACCACATTAGGTCAAGATAATATCTGCAAGTTTATATATCCAAGGTAATAAAACATGCTTTTACATCTCCAATGCAATACCTTAAATTTGTTTTAAATGCTTGCATCAATCTTGTAAATATCAATACAATGGATGTATAACCTTTATTCCACATCATTAAATCATTAGAAATGATTGCATATACTTTACCACTCACCGATCTGTGATCTACTTACCAGTTGATCAAGAACATAAAATTTCTACCTGTCTTAGTGTCTATGACACTGAAAACTGTTTCACCGCTTAACCAACTAAGTTATGGTTAGAATCATAGATTACTCATACTATATCTCTACGCACAATATTTGGATCTTGCCTTAACTCAGCCGCTACCACAATTTGACTAATAGGATTCTTCCTGAACACCAGTCAACATACATAGTTGACTTTTTCTTTACCGATCATGTACAGTTCTTACCAATCACTGTAATAATGATATATGAATATATTTATATCAATTACAACCAATTATGCATCCACTCATGACCTCTCTGCATGTCTCCTTCAAAACTTATCATAATGCCAACACAATTGCATTCCTAATTGTAAGATTTCATACTCTAGACTTGACCTGACCATAAGCTACAAGTGTTAGAATGAATTTAGAATAACTGAGAGGGGAGGGGTGAATTAGTTATCCTTAGGTCTAGATGTAGAAAATTAAAACTTTCTGTACTTCAGATCTACTCGGCAGCAATAGTATAAATCAACAACTTTAATCAATCAGTTTACTGTTAATTGAAATTAGCTTGTAGTAACATAACAGTAAAGCAAACCATAAGCATTCACACAAGTTGACACAAGTATTTAATGTGGAAACCTGATATGGGAAAACCCACCAGTAACATGCTACCAAGTTTTCACTCTTCTAAAGTGATGCCCTGTGAGGAGCCAACCCTATTAAAGGTTACAATAACACACTACTAGGTGTGACCTGGTTAAAGGATTTAATCACCTTGTCAGGAGTGGCCTTGTTAGAGGACTTAGAACATTCCAATATGAATGTCACCTTGTTAGAGGATTTATACAAATGACTGTTAAGTCAACCTTGTTAAAGGATTTAACTGATACAATGGTAAGAAAGTAATCATCAGTTTGTGATCTGATACATATAACTTACTTTGCAATTCAGATCCAATTACAGCTCTGATGTTAACTTACTAGATAGCCTGCATTGTCATTTCAACCTTTTGATTTTCTTGGAAATCCGTCAAGCAATCACACATGCAACTTTCTGCCTTTGCCTTTTTGCCTTCTCTGCTAGATCATGCCAAACAATAAATCAACTATGCAAACCTTTTGCATACACATACATTCATCCACACACAATGAATAACCCCTGAGGTTATCATATACCTCTCTATCTAGGTCAGATAAATCTTTTGCCGCTTAAACAAGATTGTAGATCTTAGGTTAGGTCAGATCCAACGGATCATTCCATCTTT
>MU226246.1:336870-352280 GCA_018584345.1 Thuja plicata
GGTCTTCTTGTTAAATCTTCTTCATCAACAATAGATATGGTACTCAAACAGATAACAATAGTCTCACTAGTAAAGGTTTGACATCAATGACAAAAATAACAATTGCTTGCATTGTCACTTTCCAACAACAAGACACTATCTTGCACCTCCATTAACTATACAATCATCCTTAATTTCATTGTGAAATATTTTAAAATTGAGGTGTTTGCATATAGAAAACATCATCTTGTATACTAATTCCATAGAATTACCTTAAAATCCACTTTATATTTCACTATTTAAGTGCAAATGAATATATTCTTTAATTTATGGTTTAAAACAATGCTCTTGGAGAAGTGGCTCCTTAGAGTTGTACATGTTCATCATTAACACTATATTATTGGAAGCACAACAATTACATAGAATTGCCTACATAATAAACACTTAGGTAGAGTGAAAGTTATAAGAACTCCAACACTACACTTGAACAAACCATATAAATTTCCAATGACATCAAATATTACTTCCCTTCTCATGTTTGATTAGGTATCATCCATCTTTTGATTTCATATCTAAGTTGATACACACTAGTACTTAGTTGAGCCATTAGCATTTTTTAATTCCTTTTTATTTATGCTCCTATATAGTTCTTCTACATATGTTTATATGTGGGATCAAAATATTTGATATCGTGTTCTCTTTTTCTCCCAAGTTGTCTTGTCCACTTGCTTCATTGAATTTTCCTTGCATGTACCTTTTTATTTACCTATTATTATTTGGAAACTCTTTTACGCTAATACCCCACTTATTCATCCACTTGTCTTTTTGTTTTATCCACGCGCTCTTCCTTCTATCTAATATCTCTTCCGATGTCATTCTGGGCCAATGATGCAACTCCGTGTTCTTTAATCTTCTTACATAATTTTGTAATCAGATCACAATTGATGCCTTTACAGAAAAGGCCCCAGTCTCAACGAAGACAATCTCATATAGAATAAATAATTTTATCTTAAGTTTGTTTCTAATTAAATATTTTTGTAATATCTCTATTTGTATCACTTTGTTTCTGATGTGTTTCTACCCAACTTCACATTGGTATAGCACCACCAATAGTGCACCAATACCATTAATAGCCCAGAATGAGTTTTCTTAGTTTTCCATTCCCATAGTTCATTTTGTAACTTGGGTATAAGTCTTTATGTCCCTCTTATATCATTTTTTTCTTACATGTTTCCTTATTGAGTTTATTGTGGAAATCAAGGCCAAGATACACATTATCATTTACCACTTATAAAAGACTACCTTCAAAAACAAATTTCCTACAAGTGTTCTTTATTTTTAAGGTAAAGATCATGACATTAGTTTTGATAGTGTTCACCTACATACCCACCTCTTCGAAAAATAATTCTAGAGCTCTCACGTGTTCTTTCAAGTCATGTATTTTTTTTGTCATTAAAATAAGATCATATTCATATAGAAACAATGTTATTATATAGTTGGTCAAGTGAACCCCCACCACCAAAATTGTCTATCTATTCCTCTAATTTTTCAATGTACATCCCAAATAAAAAATGAGATAATGGGTGAGCTTACTTGACCCCAATGTCACTTTTGAAACATTATGGCAATCCTTGCTTGCTTCGAATTTGTGCCCAAACTTGGTCATACAACCTATGGACAATAGCCTTATACATCTATGGAGTTCCCAATTCTTCTATTGTACTCCATAATTTGATTCTAGGTACTGTGTCAAATACTTTCCTGAGTTCAATGAAGAAACTTAAGACCTCTCCTCTCTATTTATCTCAAACCTTCTCAATCAAGCGTCTAAGTGTAATGCAATAGTCAATGATAAAAAAATTTGGCCTTGAGTTTGCTTGCCTTTTTGCCCGCTTCCCCTTCTTTTCAACCCAAATACTAATTTTTATTTCTATCACATTCCCAAAAAGTTTATCAATAAGAGGATTGATCATTATAGTTAGGTAGGCTCAAGTTTTTTCGATGTCACCACTTTTATGTAAGGGCTTGGCAACACTAGTTGTCCAATTTTTTAGAAACCCATTCTGAATTACCCTTTAAAATATTCTTCTGACGTGTGGTATGAAGGCTTCTCAGTCCCATTTTAAGTATTCTGCTTGTAGATCATCTATGTCTCATGCTTTACCCACTACAAGATTTTCAATTCCTTCTTTAACATCTTTTGAAGATAAAATTTTAACCCTTGAATTGATTACTAGAAAAATGTCATTTATCTTACACTCTCTCATACAACTATTTTTGCATACTCTAACTGTTAACTATCTTCGATATTGTTTTTTTTTTTTTTGTATTTTTCATTGTAATTCTTTTCGTAAGCATCTTTAATTTGCCTCCCAAAAAACATTCAACTATTTCCTTCTTGTTGGTAGGTGTGTAGACCTTTTTATATGATATTTATTCTACTCGTCCCAACTACACTCTATTTCCACCAAGTTATTAATATTTTCTTTCGACATAGAGATTCAAACTTTGTGATATTTAAAATAAAAATAGAGCCCTTTTATTTCATTGTACATCAACCGTCTATTGGACTTTCATTTTTATCTCTTGAATTGAAACTGTAACTCTGATCTAAACAAGAAGAAAAGAAAGTAGGACATTTAAGTTACAAATGAGGAGGCCACATAAATCAATCGACCCACAATTTATTTGGCTCTCATGGATCCCTTTCTTATTGTGTGCAAATGCTCCAGTCTCATTATTTGTTTTAGCGCACTTATGTGTGTTGTTGTCAACATGTTTTATGTAATTCACTCCTTCAAAAACAAATTAGACATAAGTAACAGTCTCAACTCTGGTTTCAGTTTATGGCAAATTCTTCAAAAATTGTTTCACTTCGTTAAAACGAGTTTGTTTTGGGAGCTTATTCAACATTTAAACCAAAAGATTAGGCAATCTTTTATTTTCTAGAAGTTTAATATGTGTTCGATAAGGCTGGTTCTATATTGTTTCTTAAATATTTATAAATTTTATATTTTAGGTACTGAATATATTTATTGAACTTTTTCAGCAATCGTCAACATCATATATCATTTATTTAATTAGTTTTAAGGATGGATTATGAAATGTGATTCAAAAATTTGATACAGCTATAGACACCTAAATCTGATTACATAATTAAGTAGTCTTATTTAGTTCTCTTCTAAGGCATTGATAATTAAATATCCAATATTTATTTAATTTATGTCACCCCTAGTTAATTAATTTAATTAATTAACTATAGTCCAATTAATTATCTAAATAAAAACCCATAGTCTAATAATTAATTAAATCCCCCTTCCTCTATTAATTTAAATAAACACCCTTATCTATTTAAATTAATTCATAAATCTATTTAATTTCATTATAGCACATTGCTCCTAACTTTAACCCCCAACCTAACCTACCCCAACCACTTGACTCATGATCCTAACTCAACCCAACTCATTCACACATATTAACCTCCCTTAATTAGTTAATTAACCTTCATTAACTAATTATCCCATCCACTCATTCTCTTTCCTCCCATCACATCCTCGTAATTCTCCCACTTGTCTACTAATCATCCTTAATCCAAGCCTAATCACTCCCTAAACATTTGCAAAATCCTAATCCAAGGATTAAGAAATCCTAAGCTATCCCCAAAGTCAACACAAGTCACATCCTCTCCAATCCCCAACCACATGGATTAAAGTCTTCATTAAATACTCTTACATTCCAATTACACATTCCATCCATCTCTTACATTCTTGTCCGCTCTCATATCTCCCAAAATGGTCACATTCCCCCATTCTTCCAAGTCTCTCTCCTTGTGACACTTGTCACAATGAGTGGCATTTAAGAAAGCACAATCCATGTGCTCTCTCTCAAATGCATCTCCACACTCCCTCAAGTTTGCATCTTGACCATCCATTCCATCTCTACTTGGCCTACAAATTGAACCCTTCACTCCTTCATTTTCATCCACCTTTTATGCAAAGTTATCTTGCCCTTTTGAAGAGAAAAATCCATCACCGTAACCTCATAATGCAAAAACCCTGACTCACCTATTGAAGCTTGAATCAATTTTATGAGCACACATCCATTCCTTTGGACAAATCTACACATCAAGGAGGCTTCATTGGTTTAAGAAGGTTTGCAAGTTCTTAGGCCCTTGTGGTGTTTATGTTTTCAAGTCTTCTTATTGTCTAATCTAGATGTTTGTTTGAGTAGTGTTGTTGAGTGTTTTATTAACTAATTGCATTCCTAGTTTACATGCTATTTTCACTCACACATTTTGGAATTCTCAGTGGGACCCACTTCAAGGGTCATTTCTCTCATCTATTCTTCACCTTTTATTTGCAAAAACTAACCCAACCACTAAGATTTGTTGATGTTTAAGTGTGTTGCTAGGTATTTGTTGTTTTTTTGTAGGTTGGGAAGCCTAAGAAGGGATATTTGCACTGTCATTATCATCCTCAGTTTTTACACATTCATCAAAAACACAACCTGTTGGAAATGAGATAAGTAACTAAGAGGGGAGGGGTGAATCAGTTACTTCAAAACAAATCCTTTGTCCCTTAGATGTCTTAAATACTTTAACACTGTTACTTGGTCAATTAAGATATTCTTCTGTAACTCGGGTGTCAAATAAATGTTTATAATATCCAATGCAATTATACTTTAGTGATTAAGTGCAAAAACATAAAGGATGAAACAAATAACATATACACTAGTGACACCAAGATTTAACATGGAAACCCAATATGGGAAAAACCACCAATGTAACTAGTTACTATTTTTCACTCTTCTGAAGTGAACCCTATTAGGAGCCAACCCTGTTAAAGGTTATAATAACAACCTATTAGGTGTGACCCTGTTAGAGGATTTAATCACCCTGTGAGGAGTGGCCTTGTTAGAGGTCTTCAACACTTCAACATAGAAATGCTACCTTGTAAGAGGATTTACAAAAAGACTCTTTGTTAAGAGATTTGATATCACTGCTACAATTATTAGAAACTAACAATGAATTGACCTGTATGTGTAAGCAATTGTCTTTGCTGATTCAGATCTCAAATTTGATTATGACTGGATCCTTGTCGATCAGATGTTCTATTGCAGCTCCGAGTGATCAATCAAAATCCTACCTGATTTTTCCTTCACTCTTCATGTCACATAATTCCACACTTCTGCTTTTCCTTTTTTTTTTTTACTTTCACACACACTCAATCCAAACTTGACCTTTCATATATATGATGAGCCCTGCCAATTCGGCTTGAATATACTTCTAAATAAATCAAAATTCAGTCAGCCTCATATAGTCAATTAATTAAATCATTGTTAGTCGACTTCCACTGAATGCCCAACCATGACTGAAATGCCCGAGTGACTCGGTCAACACTGAACTTCTTCAATACCCAACTAAACTCAGTCAACACTGAAATAACTCATTCTATTCACCAACTATGCTTGGTCTGAATGTAGACATTTGTATAACATCACTACATAAGTGTTACATGTGTAACATCAATGACAATACACAATTGAATAATTTTCTTAAACAATCTCCCTCTTTGGCATTGATGGAAACACAACAATTCATAATACAAAGAATTGTAGAGAAACAGAAATTTTTTTTTAATGTCCTTAGCTTCATTCTAATTCTTATCCAAAAACTCCCTCTGACATCAAAATCTCCCTTTACTGTATAATCTTATGTGATGTAGCAAATTCTCCCTCTTTTGTCTTATTCTTATGTATTATAGAAAACTCTCCCTCTTTGACAACAGATGCCAAAGACTCCATAAGTTGCATGTCTTTTATTATGTAAGACACCATCTTCTCAATACTATTTCACTTTGTAATTTTAATGTACCTAAATGTACTAATTCATCTGCAATGTGCTCTGATGAACCTACATCAACTGATAGATCTTTACTGTCACTCGGGTTGATGCAACACTAAACTTTATTTTAGAGAGCTTCAGTTAGGGGAAGCACCCCTAGCTTTTCTCTAAGATACAAGAATGCATCCTTAGGTAAAGGTTTGGTGAATATGTCTACAACTTGTTCTTTGGTATTCATATATTCCAACCTTACTTCTTTATTCTGTACCAATTCCCTCATAAAATGATACTTTATTGTTATATGCTTGGTTTTGGTGTGCATCACATGATTCTTTGAAATGTTAATGGCACTGGTGTTGTCATAGTATATAATAACTTGTTCTTTTACTTCTTCTTTCATTCCTGACAACAACTGCTTGATCCATATGATGTTTGAACAGTTCACTGTTGCAGCCACATATTCTGCCTCTACTGTAGACTGAGAGATACAATTCTGTTTCTTGCTAGTCCAAGACACTAACCTCTTTCCAAGAAATAAATCTCCACCACTGGTGCTTTTCCTATCATAGACACTTCCAACCCAATCAACATCAGTGAATGCCTTTAAATCAAAGTTTCCACTTTTCTTATACCATAAACCATAGTCTTCAGTATCCTTCAAATATCTCATAATTCTTTTGATTTCCATTAGGTGATTGTCTATGGGATTAGCTGAAAATATTGCAACAATATCAATTGCTAATGCAATATCAGGTCTGGTGTGAACAACATATTGCAATTTTCCAATCATGGATCTGTAGTTGGTCTGATCTACCTCTTTTGAATCATCATCCTTGGATAATTTCTATCCAGTACACATGGGTGTTCCAATAGGTTTGGAATCTTCCATACCAAATTTATTAAGTATCTCCTTGATATATTTTGATTTAGTAATGTAGATACCATCCTTCATTTGATGTACTTGTAATCCAACAAATAATTTGATCTCACCAAACATAGACATCTCAAATCCTTTACTCATAGCTACAGAGAATGCTTTGCATAGGTCATCATAGCCAGTGAATAATATGTCATCAACAAATATCTCTGCTAACAATATTTTGTTCTATGGTCCTTCTTTGATGTACAGGCTAATGTTATCATTGGTTCTTTGAAATCCAATACTTATTAGATAGCTATGCAGTCTTTCATACCAGGCTCTGGATGCTTGCTTTAGTCCATACAATGCTTTGTGCAACTTGCAAACCATATTCCTTCTGCTAGGATCAACAAATCCTTAAGGTTGTTCGATGTAGAATTTTTCTTCTAGGATTCCATTCAAAAATGCAGATTTCATATGCTAGAAGAGTTCTTACTCCTTCAAGTCTTGCAACAGGAGCAAAAGTTTCTCCATAATCAATACCCTCTTCTTGAGCATATCCTTTACAAACTAGTCTGGCCTTGTTTCCATAAACTTTACCATTTTCATTTATCTTGTTTCTAAAAACCCACTTGGTCCCAATCACATTCTTGTCCTTTGGCCTAGGCACAAGAGTCCAAGTTTTGTTCTTCTCAATCTGCTCAATTTCTTCATTCATTGCTTCTATCCAGCTTTCACCATTCAATGCATCTTTAACAGTTCTAGGTTCAAATTCACTTAGTAAACATGTACCTTTGAGTTTGTTCCTTGTCATCACACCTTCTATCTGATCTCCAATTATTTTCTCAGGTGCATGATGCCTTCTAACATATTTTGAAAGTACTGGATCCTTCAGTCTAGATTCTGGACTTGATCCACTAGGTCTGTCATTCTCAAACATTCTTTCCTGTTCCTCTGTCCAATGCTCGGGTTCCACTGTCTATGACTCAGGATCCTCTATCTGAGACTCGGTTCCCTTTGTCTGTGATTCGGCTCCCTATGTCTGTGACTCCATCTCTTCTACCAGCAGCTCAAGTTGCACAGTTTGCAACTTAGATTGGACAATTTGTGCTAGTATATTTAGTGGTTGACAGTTCTACTGTCTAATCACCATTGTTTGAGTAATAGGTATAGTATTAGGCTCATGATACACAAATTTCATGTAGTCTTCAGGCTCTTTACTGCTCTTCTCTTCGCATTTTTCTGCAAACTCATCAATCTTAACATGTACACTTTCTATGAATTTGTGAGTAGTAAGATTCAGACATTTGTATGCTTTGCTTTTACATGAGTAACCTAGGAATATTCCTTCATCACTTTTTGCATCTACTTTTCCATTTCTTGCTTCCTTCAAGATGTAGCATCTACTTCCAAACACTTTGAAATAATGAACATTAGGTTTATAGCCATATCATAATTCAAAAGGTGTCTGGTTACTACCTTTCTTCAGTTAAACTTGATTCAAGGTGAACACCGTAGTGCTTATGGCCTCCTTCCAGTATTTGGCAACAACATTATTTTCAATCATCAGGGTTCTAGCACAATCCATAATGGATATGTTTCTTCATTCTGATATTCCATTTTGTTGTAGTGTATCAGGGGAAGATACCTATCTTTTGATTCCTCTCTTATTATAGAATTCATTGAACTCATTAGAAATGAATTCTCCTCCTCTGTTAGATCTTAGGCATTTTAGTTTCTTTCCTATTTCCTTTTCAACTCTTGCAAGATACCATTTGAATTTCTGAAAGGCTTCTGATTTCTCTCTAAGAAACATGTCAGTCATCATTCTGGAATGATCATCCATAAATAGAATAAATTACTTCTCTCCAGTATAGCCTGTTTTTCCAATTGGTCCACATAGGTCAGTATGTACCAATTCCAAGACTTCATCAGTATTGTAATTGTTTCTTTTGAAACTTGTCTTGATCATCTTTCCAATTTGACATTGTTTGCACATTGCTAACTCGGGTTTCTTCAAAATAGGAATACCTCTGACTCTCTTTTTCTTGCTTATGTTTACCAGATTATCAAAATTTACATGACACAACCTTCTATTCAATAACAAGCTTTCTTCTACTTGTGCAATAAAGCATGAAACTTTAGTGAGATTGAGATAGAATATATTACCTTTTGTTTGCCCGCCAGTTCCAACTAAGTTCCCTTTACCATCCAGGAGCTTGGCCTTACCATTCATGAATTCTACCTTGAGGCTAATGTTGTTCAGCTGTGCTACGGTGATTAGATTTCTTCTCAATCCTTCAACCCAATAATAATTGTCACATTTGATTCCTTTTGTCATAATAATGCAACCTTTTCCTTTCATAGGGCAAGGTTCATCATTCCCAAAATTGATACTCCCACCATCAGTGTTAAAGATGTTCAAATTTTGTCTTATCACTAGTCATGTGATGAAACAACTACTATCAATTATCCATGTGTCATTTTATTGATGTGTGAGAAAATTGGTATTTTCATCTTCTTCATCACTGTCAGAATCTTTAGGAATATAACAAGACTTCTTACCTTTATCCTTGTAGCTTTTGTAGTTCTTGAAATCCTTGAATTTGTTGAACTTTTTATCATCTTTGTCTTCTTTGTTCAGACACTTTGCAACAATGTGACCAACCTTATTGCATGAAAAACAAATCAATGGTACCTTTCCTTTGCATTTTCCTTTTGTGGCTCTTCTTACATGTAATGCTTCAATGATGTCAAGATCTTCATCATTAGATTCATCATCACTGTCACTTTCAATCTGCTTCCCTTTTGAGTATCTATCCTTCTTACCAAGGTTCAATTTAGCTTTGAATGTAGACTCAAGATTGCTAGAGCTAGGAGAGTAATTTTCAAAGTTGTCCAGCTCAAAAGTTGTAAGCCTTCCCACTAATGTATCCAGAGTTATGTCCTTATTGCACCTCATCTCTTGAATAAATGAAACTCTAATAGCATAGATAGGATGTAAAGTTCTTAGTACTTTGTTGAACACTATTGTATCTTCAATTATTCCACCTGCATCTCTAATGACACTCAAAACCTTCTTGATTCTTTCACTGTATCTTGTAATGTCTTCCCCTTCTTTCATTTTTATCTGGTTGAATTGTCCTCTTATACTTTCTTCTTTGGCTCTCTTTACATTTGCATCACCTCCATGAATGTCCTGTAATTTCTTCCACATATCATAGGCTATAGGACAGTCCTTGAATTCATCAAATTCTGAGTAGCTGAGTGAAGAAGCTATATCAATCATCATTATGTTATGAAGCTTCCATTCCATCATCTGTTCCACAGTCATAGTCCCTGTTGGTTCCACATATTTAATTTCCAAAAATTGCAAACCAACATCTCTGATAGTAGATAGATGTAGCTTCATCAGCTCTTTCCATGCTAGGAAGTTGTCTTTGTTTAGCTTTGGGATCTCCCTTCTGTAAGACATCTTTGATCTTTAGCTTGGGTCTTGAAACCTTCTCTGAAAGAACTTGAAGCTCTTATACCAATTATTGGAAATGAGATAAGTAATTGAGAGGGGAGGGGTGAATCAATTACTCCAAAACAAATCCTTTGTCCCTTAGATGTCTTAAATACTTTAACACTGTTACTCGGTCAATTAAGATATTCTTCTGTAACTCGAGTGTCAAAGCAATATTTATAATGTCCAATGCAATTATACTTTAGTGATTAAGTGCATAAACATAAAGCATGAAACAAATAACATATAAAGGTGACACCAAGTTTTAACATGGAAACCCAATATGGGAAAAACCACCAATGCAACTAGTTACTATTTTTCACTCTTCTGAAGTGAGCCCTATTAGGAGCCAACCCTGTTAAAGGTTACATTAACACACTGTTAGGTGTGACCCTGTTAGAGGATTTAATCACCCTGTGAGGAGTGGCCTTGTTAAAGGTCTTCAACACTTCAACATAGAAATGCTACCTTGTAAGAGGATTTACAAAAAGACTGTTAAGTCTACTCTGTTAAGAGATTTGAGATCACTGCTACAATTTTTAGAAACTAACAATGAATTGACCTGTATGTGTAAGAAATTGTCTTTGCTAATTCAGATCTCTATTCTGATTATGACTGGATCCTTGTTGATCAGATGTTCTATTGAAGCTCTGAGTGATCAATCAGAATCCTATCTAAGTTCGCCTTCACTCTTCATGTCACAAAATTCCACAGTTCTTCTTTTACTTTTTCTTTCTTCTTTTTTGTTTACTTTCACACACACTCAATCCAAACTTGACCTTTCATATATATGATGAGCCCTGCCAAGTCGGCTTGAATATACTTCTAAATAAATCACAATTCAGTCAACCTCATATAGTCAATTAATTAAATCACTATTATTTTTCTACCACTGAATGCCCGACCATGACTAAAATGCTCGAGTGACTCGGTCAACACTAAACTTCTTCAATACCCTACTGAACTTGGTCAACACTAAAATTACTCATTCTATTCACCAAATGCACTCGGTCTGAATGTAGAAATTTGTGTAAAATCACTACATAAGTGTATATACATGTGTAACATCAATGACAATACACAATTGAATAATTGTCTTCAACACAAATGACAGGATCATTGGGACAGTCGGTGGGATCGTTGGGAAAGTTTGCAGGATCAAAGGATAAACCCGTGGGATTGAGTTCCCACAGATAGACTCCTCTCCATCTTGACTTCCTCTCTTCTAGCTATCCTATTTTGCAGAATTGGCAGGATCACACCTTGACCTTGCGGGAATGCACTTTTACCGTGTGAGATCAAAAAACATACTTTTTTTAAGCCGAAATACATTAAAATTCATTTTTGTCAGAACTCTTGAAAATTGTGTCCGCAAGATCAAACTTTGACCCTGCGAGATTGTTTGTTGACCTAGTGGGAATGTATTACTGAGGTATAACACTCTATTTTTTTTTAATCTTTTTTGTCTGTATTATCTTTATTTTTCTAACAAACCCGCGTGATCATGTTTACAGTCCGTAGGATTGGTTTTCCACAGTTGTCTTTATGTTCTGTGCAGGTTGGAGGGATTGCAAGAATAGTCAACATGATTGCTGATTAATTGAAAAAAATAGAACTAACTCATAGTCTTTTGGTGCTCTAAAATGAATATTGTAGGAACTCACAACACCTAACACTTGGTTTTGAGATTTAAAAAGAATTTTGGATAAAAATTGAACAAGCTATCAATATTTGGACCTTGGTGCACTAAAATCAATCAAAACCTCACATTTCAGTTTAGGTTTAAAAAATATATGAGGTTAAAAGTGAACAAGAAATAAAACAGTTCATTTTGGGAATTAAAATGAACACAAACTCAATCTTGAATGCATTAAGGGAATAAACAAATTTCACTTTTCAAGAACTTGCAATTTTTTAAAAGTCTTCAAAAATAACCTTCCATGCTAATCATGAGTGTCTTCCATTCTAGAATAAAAAAACACTTAGTTAATCAGGTTCAATTTGGAATGAACTCTTCTTGGTGTGTTTGAAGGAGTATTTTTAAACACTTCTTATGAGATATTTTGTTAGATTAACGCAATTAATCTAAGTGACACAAGTGAACAATCCATATTTGTATCTTCTCCTCTTTCCTTCATAGATCTTGGGTAAAGAGAAAGATTGGGTTGGTTAATTTATTCTAGAGAGGCCTTTCTAGAGGGTGTGTTTAACCTTTAGAGGATGACCTTAAACTGGTAATTCCTTTGATCGATATATAAACAAGACTCTAGGAAAACCCTAGTCTTTTCTCCTCAAGCTTAGGTGAGGTGTGTTGATGATAGTCTAGATCGAGTGAATTATCCCTAAGTATCCAGCATGGTCAACTAGGCTCTTAAGTGAGTCATGCATGTACAAACTGATTGGGAAGATGTCACAAATCTTATTAGAAGCCATTAAAAGTAGTAGCCTACCCTATTCACCCCCAAAAGCTTGATAATATTTGTGCAAGGAGGATAGTATCCTCCCCAAGACACTCACCATATCGTTCTACCTTGAGCATTTGGAGTTGGCTAAATATGACATTGTTAGACCCACTGCGTGGTATTCAGTGGTCATATTCTGGTTATCTCTTGGATGTGTGCCTAAGTTTGTGAGAAACAATTTTCAAATCTAAGACGATTCCATAAGGTAGAGTTGTTTGTACTTGTGCCACTGTATGGTTAGTTCCATCATAGGCAACAATAGTGTCACCATTATAGCTAACTTTCAACGCAAGGGTATTCCCATTCCACCTAGTCTTTTTCCACTCAATCCAGGGCATCCCATACACATCCCAAGAAACATTTTCCATCTTGTTGTGGAGGTAATTGTTGATCCACTCCTAAGGACATCCCAATTCACCTCATTCATACCCCATCTCCTCCAACCATCCACAATCTGACCTATACTGCATGCTGCAACACAACCAACTCCATTTTCCATTATGGGGGCTCGACCCTCTAATCTCCCACCACCTCCAATATCTCAACCAATTGAACACACCGTTACCCAAAACATGAAACCCACAATAACACAGTCAACCATTACCCAACCCACTTCTACCCAGCCTCATGTTAATCAACTAATTGTCACACAACCCTCAACCACACAAGCAACCTCGGTGCCAACACCTCTACCACCCATTATTCTTCGACCGCAGCAACAAAAACCACAATTCACCACAGGAATGCCTCTCACAGGAGCCTTCAATCAACCCTTGTTTCCTCAAGGTCCTACATTTCATGCCCAACCCACAGTACCATCACAAAGTGCTTTGACACCTCACCCATGACCTAACATTCAAACACAACCTAATGCATCTACTTCCCAATAATCCTCCCAAGCCACTCAAACTATGTAAGAAGCTCCATCATCTTCTTGGCACCATTCCCGAGCAACTCTACAAACCTTTGGAGTACCTACGCATTCGCACATCATGAACCCTTCTACCTCACAAGCACAACAATAAGTTTTCAACCCCTTTGCTACCAGATAATTTGCAACACAACCAAATCAACCCCAATGACCAACCTTCACCAATTACTTGGTCATGCCTCCATCCACAATAACACAAACCATGCCACCTTCCCTGATGACATGTAACTGATTGAATGTTTGATAATGTTAAGTTGAAGATGATGCAAGACATTAAATCAATTAATGATTTGTATTGTCATTGATGTCAACTTGATATCATCTATACGACCATGTACATAATGCCAAAGACTTCAGAGAATCAATGGAACAAATATTATGCTCTCTGCAATACATAAAAGTCAAGTATTCACTAAAGTGATGGAAAACACTGATGGAGTGCACACCATCAGTAAAGACAAAGAAAAAGTCACAGTGGTAACCGACGAACAAAAGACAGTATTGCCTGACGAGCTAAAAAATAGTATTGCCCGACGAGCTGAAAATAGATTTGCCCGACGAGCAAGATCCAATAATGCTGGACAGATGGAGATCCCAAAGCTAACTGAAGTTACACTAACAGAACTGGTAGTTGTCACCAACGACGAATTGTAGAATTGATCGATGGAACAAAGAGATCAGAAAATGACAAAATATCTAGCTGACAGAGCTTAAGGATAGACTTAACTGGTTGTTTTATTTGTTTTATTCGACCACAATTAAGTAATTGATTTAAAGAGGGTTTATACAGTTGCCAAGAAGATAACTACAAGATAAATCAGGAGTTAAAGCCATAAATCAGATTGGTTGGATTGTTTTTCATGCCAAGAATCAATAATCAAGAATCATGAATTAAGGAATATCATGTCTATATAAGAGATAAGCATAATTCATTTTTGCATGCAATCAGATACACGGAAGGGGAGTGAATAGAAAGAGGATGCTGAAGAGAAAATGGTGAAGGATAAACTTCATACAGTCCTGATCAATCAAGCTAAGGGAGAGCTAAAGAATTCTGCAGACACCGACAAACAGTGAAGCACAACATCATAGAGAAAAAAGTGTGGAGCACAAAGGAATTGAATTGATACATTGATCAGAGAGGTATTGTACTTAAATAAATCTAAAAATATGCAATTCAAGTTGCATTAGAAACAGGTCATTATGTTTCAGTTTAACCATTGAAGCATTAAGTCTCTTAACAAAGCAGGACTTAACAGTCTTCTATAATTGAGGTATATCCTAACAGATTACCAAAAAAATTGATTCATGAAAGTAGCATTGGTCTTACCTAAAGCCTATTGACAGTCTAAGAAGGAGGCTGATTCAAGGATGGTAGTAAGATTAGCATAAAGCCTATTGACAGTCTAAGAAGAAGGCTGATTCAAGGATGGTAGCGTAGATGCCAAATACTAAGTGACAACCTATGTATAAAAATCCTCTAACAAGGTCACACTTAACAGTGTGTTTGTAACCTTTAACAGGGTTGGCTCCTAACATGGCTCACTTTAGAAGAGTGAAAATTTGGGGTACCGATCCCAATAGTTTTTTTCCTTAACAGGGTTTCCACATTAAAATCCATGTGTTATGTGTGTATGGTTTATTACTTTATTGTTTTACATTTCACATATGCATTTCTGGATTGATTGGTATACTATGCATATTTACTGAGCATCGGTAAATAAGTTTTACTGCTTATCAGTAATCAAGGAGAATAAGGACAGACAAGGTAAACCGACAGATAGTTAATTATTTCAAAGTATTTCAAGGCATGCATCTTGTAGGGACTT
>MU226246.1:358838-383834 GCA_018584345.1 Thuja plicata
TTCCCCCCCCCCCCCTCTCAGTTATTACTAACACTCCCCAACAACTAATTATTTCCACACACATCAAATACCTTACTCCCCCTTCTGGAGGTATGAATTCACAAGGC
The DNA here is from genome assembly GCA_018584345.1 of Thuja plicata. Taxonomy (NCBI): domain Eukaryota; kingdom Viridiplantae; phylum Streptophyta; class Pinopsida; order Cupressales; family Cupressaceae; genus Thuja; species Thuja plicata. Next base: position 358,946 of record MU226246.1, read on the forward strand.
ATCTATCCATCTTATGGTGGTCTCAACACACAACCAACCTATATAGGTCATCCCTATGCTCGCCCTACCTACAAAAATTCATAGAAAGAACCGTCCTTCTACCAAAAACCTCTACAACTATAGAAAAGCTTTCCTCCACTCCACCAGCAGTATCACAACCAACAACAATAACCACCACAATTGCAACCCATTTATGCAGTCGATCAATCTCCTTATCATACTCCACAATATATCTTTCAAAACCACCCATACTCCCCAGCACCATTTGAACCATACCAAGCACCAAGATCCAATGTTATGTGAGTACCCACTCCATCACCTATCATCCCAGAATGGGAAGAAATGAAGAATACTCTTAAGGAGCTCCGCACAGGGACTGAAAGAAAGACCTTTAAGTTTGATGAAGTGTGTCCTTATCTATTTGATGAAGTGTGTCCTTATCCATTTGACCATTATATCACAATATTTCCCTTCCCCAAGCACTTTGAAACTCCCAAAATTGACAAATATAAGGTGAAGGGAGATCCCGTCAGTAATTTAAAGGAATTCTACATGTATTTCCAAGACGTTGCCTATAGTGACAACTATCTCATGCACCTCTTCATAAAAAGATTGGTAGGGGTGGTGCTTGAATAGTTTTACAAGATACCCTATTGCACAATCATGACATTTGCAGAGTTATCCAAGAAATTTGCATCGCAATATGCATGCAACATTGAGAGCGCACTATCTCTCTTGGATCTATGCAATTCCAAACAAAAGGGGGGTGAAATCTTGACAGATTACCTTCAAATATGGAAAGGAATTACTACAAGACTATCATATCAACCCCCTAAAAACATTTGATGAAGATATTTATCAACAACTTGCATCCCAAGCTAGCCCATCACATGCATAGGAATTACCTTCAAACATACCAAGAGATTCAAGGAAAGGGGATGAACCTTGAGAAAGGCCTATTGGATGATGGAACTATCAAGCACTACCAAGAAACACCAAATGATAGGCCCAACAATGATTTATCATGCTATTGGAACAAAAATAAGAGTGTAGTGACTAATGGTGCCACAAACACCAAACATGTTCAAATAGTTGTGGTTGGGCCAAAACCACCACAACCTCTCATTTGTCAACCACCACTCAAGCATAAAAATGTTATATCAGTTACCCAGAGGCAACCTAAGTCATGAGTCTGAAATACCCCAAAACACACATTCACCCCTCTAGGTGAACCCTTGGATGTCATTTTCCATAGAATGGCCAAGGCAAATTGGATTGTATATCCATGTACTCAACCCTTTGATGAGTCTACTCCCAAGCCTACATGGTATAAGGAGAATGAGTAATGTGATTACCACCGTATTAAGGGACACACCACTGTAAATTGAATGAAGCTAAAACACTTCATCCAGGATCTCATAGATCAAGAAGAAATGGCAATTGATCCTCTGACGCAGACCTCACCTAATGCAAACCTCTAGATATACCAAAATTTCTTTCCTCAACACAATACTAGCAAGGGACCTACTAATCAACATCCACCCAAGAATGAAGGAAAATGAAATCAAGGTGACCATGTTGATGTTAAGGATTACACCACTGCTTATATTGAGTATGAATTTTTTTCGGTTGCATCACCTAGGTTGAATCTTCTGTCAATGTGATCCATGTCAAGGGTGAGGATAGTCAATACACAATTGCCAAACATTGAGAAATAATATATGTTGCAGGTACCACTACTACTTCATCATTTGGTGGACAATATAACCTCTTGGAACACCTTATGAATACACCTATACAAATCTCCATTTTGGATCTCCTTCACACCTCACCCATCCATCATGATATCCTTAATAAGGCCTTACAAGAATCGTGTACCAAATGACATTGACCCCACTCAATTTCTGGTCCTTGTGGGACACTTATCTAGCCATCTTGTGGTATCTCATTCAAACCTTCTGACATACCATCCATTGAGACAGACCACAATCCCCCAGTGCGTATCACTGTTATGGTCAATGACTTTGTCATCAAATGGGTCATGATAGATATTAGTTTGGACCTAGATCTGTGAACATTAAAATTCATAAATCAAGTGTGGTATAATGAAGTAGATATAACAAATGATGTCATAACTACCAGAGCTTATGATAATATGGAATGTACCTCTAAAGGTACCATATCATTACCAATCAAGTTGGTCCCAACAATACAAGACACAATATTCCATGTTGTTGATCTTGATCTCCCATACAATATCCTCCTTGGTCATCCATGGATCCACTCCATCAAATTTTTTCCCTCTATATTTCACCAGTGCATCAAATTTTTGTATACTGGAGCTGAAGTCACCATCCATGCTAATCCCAAACCCTTCACATATTATCGTGCATTGGAAGCCTCATTCCCACATTCAAATCATTGCATAGGTATTAACATTGGCACAAAAATTGCCAGCTCCTCTAGAACCCATGCTGACCAAGAAACCATTCTCATCTCCACACTCTCCAGTGTCAAGATCAACAACAAAGTTTGTGGGGAATATTTCTTATCAGATGCATTTAGAGCTGGAGCCCTACCTCTCGATCAAAATACTCAAAGGTGCCCATCCCACCAAGGATTACCAGAGGAAAATGAACCATAACCAAGAAAAATAGGCTACTCTACATTCTTATCGTATGAGATCCTAAATAGTCAAGAAAGGAAACCAGATATTAATAGATGGTTGTATTGGGATGATCAAACCCACGATGACAAGATCCTTTATTACTTTAAGGAGAAGTACCCTAAATCTGATAAATTGGTTACAGAGCAATGAAACTATCATGGTGGGGGCTTGGGATGAGAAGAGAGTGGTATGAAGGCCCCACTAGAAACCCCACAATGACCAAGGAACTAGGGTCTTGGATTTGGCCTAGACCCAACTGAGGGCACCAATACAAACAATTATACCTATTGTAATACCCTAGGAAAAATCATTGAGGTTAAAAATGTCCATGAGGAGGAAGTTAAGAAATCCTATGATGATATCTTTGATGATGAAACCTTCCATGCAAACTCTGTCCTCTATGAATTCTCCATAAACCTTATTGACCTTTTGGTCATCCGCCCTGAACTCATAGATTGGGATCAACCAAGTGTCACACATATCGATGAGTTCCAAAGTGAGGGTGTGATCCTAAAATTCATGGGAGAAACAACAGAACCACAAGTTCAAGAAGGAAATTTATAATTTTGCTACAAATTGGACCCAAAGACACATTTTTTAGAAGAGGAGGTCTTTAGCCACAAAAAAAAAAGAAAAAAAAAAGAAGAAAAGCACGATTCTCCTTGTGAAAACTCCTCTAGGCACTTTCTAACTCCAAAAAAGTAAAAACAAATGGTGTATCCCCTGGTCAAAACCTCGTTAAGGTACTAGAGGATGAATATTCTCCTCTTCCTCTCATTCATGATTATAGGCTAGAACAATCATCTATTTTAATTGAAGAAACTAAGCCTGTCAATCTAGGAATGGAAGAATGTCTGCGCATCACATTTATAGCAACATCATTATCAGAGGCTGAGGAAGTGTCTCTCACCTCACTCCTCCAAGAGGCTAAAATTAAATTTGCATGGTCCTACTCTCACATGCCAGGATTGGACCCTAACCTAGTCATGCATCACCTTGTGGTAGATCCAAAAGCTAAGCTAGTAAAAAAAAAAATGCACCCTAAAGTGGCCTTACTAGTCAAGGAATAATTAGAGAATCTCCTACAAGACAAGATCATTCGTGCCATTGACTACTCGGAATGGATTTCCAACATGGTACTAGTTTCTAAATTAACTATAGAAATCAGGATATGCATAGATTTACGAGACCTCAATAAGGCCCATCCTAAGGATGACTTCCCCCTTCCTAACATTGACATGATAATATATCTCATAGCTAGATATGAGATGGTGTCAATCGTGGACAATTTCTCTGGCTATAATTAGATACACATCATAGAAGAATATCAACATAAGACAAAATTCACAACCCCATAAGGTACCTTCTACTACAACTGATACCTTTTGGTTTAAAAAAATTAGGGGCCACATGGAAAATATCTATGACCATCATATTCCATGACGTGATTCACAAAATCCTTGAAGACTATGTAGATGATATCCTGGCTGAATCCAAAACAAGGTTGGATCACCTTAATGTGTAGGAATGTATATTTGATCACTTTCATTACTATAGCTTGAAGCTCAATCAAAAGAAGTGTATCTTTGGGGTTACATCTAGAAAGATCCTAGGGTTAATTGTATCAAGGAGAGGCATATAGATTGATCAAAATAAAGTCAAAGCTATAATGAAAATGCCTCCAACAAGAGCACTCAAGAAATTGCATAACCTATAAGGAAAGCTACAATCCATCCACCGGTTCATTTCATAGCTCGCTAATAAATGTCAACCATTCACCCATCTACATTGAAAAGACACAAATTTCAATTGGGACCCATACTGCCAGAGAAGTTTTGAAAAGATCAAAGAATACCTATAAAATCCACTCATTCTTGTGCCACATACTCCTCGAAGGCCACTTATTTTGTACATATCTACAGCTACCACAACACTGGGGGCACTCCTTTCTCATCTCAATGCCAATGGATAGGAAAGAGATATCTAATACATTAGTCACACACTTGTGGGATATGAGATTAATTACTCACCTATGGAAAAGGCATGCTTAGCAGTGGTTTTCACCACTCAAAAACTCTAACACTATATGCCCAGTCATAGTGTAAATCTCATATCCAAAGTGGATCCTCTCAAGTATCTACTATCTTTCACTACCCTCACAGGGTGCATGGATAAATGGATAATGCTCCTAAGTGAGTTCAATATTCATTATGTGAACATAAAGGAAATCAAAGGACACATCATTGTAGATTATTTGGTTGAAGCACCACTAATAGATGCATATCCCTTAGTCATGGAATTTGTAGATGAACACTTGTGCATGATCAAAGAACAACATACTTGGAAGCTTTATTTTGATGGATCTTCCTGGTCATGGGTTAGGGGAAGGAATCCTTTTTGTCACTCCTCAAGGTGAATACATTCCCAAATCATTTAAATTGAGATTTCCTTGCACTAACAACATTGCAGAATATGAAGCACTCATCTCAGGTTTAAAGATGACAATTCAATGGAACATCACAGAGCTACAAGTGTTTGGAGATTCATAACTCATCATAAAGAAAGTCCTAGATGAGTTCTAGACAAAATATGATAAGTTTCTACCCTAAAAAGAATTGGTGGACAAAATGAAAGAAATTTTTCTAAGCTTACAGATCACATAGGTGCCCCGATTATAGAACAAAGTAGTAGATGCAATGGCCACTATCAGATCCCTTATAGAAATACCTTGGGATGCAACACAGTATGAATTCCTATTTGAGAAGCTCCATGCACTTCCTTATGAGAACATAAATTTTGAAATGGTGTGCATTTTGGTTGGTCCTTAGCCCCCATGGTACCACAACATCCATGATTACCTAAAAAATGATATCATATCCCCCCATCTTACAAAAACCCAATGCCAAACCTCATTCACAGAGCATCCTGCTACACTCTTATAGCCAATACCTTATATCCTCAAGGTTATCACAACATCCTTTCTAGATATTTAGACTTAAACGAGGTCTCCCTGACATTACAGGAAGTACACGCTATAATTTTTGGTGCCCATATGAGTGGCATGGTCTTAGAAAAGTAGTTTCTTTGAGCAGGGTATTATTGGCCCATAATTGAACATGATACTTGTGAGTTTGTGAGGAAATTCCTACCATTTCAGTAACATGCCAATCTGATTCATGCCCTAACACAATATCTACATCCCATTGCACCTCCATGTCCATTCTCATGTTGGGGCTTTGACCTCATTGGTAAGATAACCCCATATCATCAAATGGGCACAAGTATGTAATCACTGCTATAGAGTACTTCACAAAGTGGGTAGAAGCAATTCCACTCACCCTCACAACAGGAATTCAGATATCTAAGTTTTCCATCTACCACACCCTTTTCCATTTTGGTATTCCCTCCACCATTCACATGTTACAACACACCCTTTGAAAACTAACACAGAAATATTTGTGCAACCAATTCTACATCCACCATCACTTTTCCAGTCCATTTTTTCCACAAGGAAACAACCAAGCTAAGGAAACTAACAAAACCCTCCTAAAAATACTCAAGAAAGTTGTCAATTATTATGGTCATGATTGGCACCTCCAAATCAAACTCGCCCTCTAGGCATATCATACTTCTTATTACACTCTAACATGTAGCACCCCCTATTCCCTTGTGTACAGTTTGGATGTTTTCTTACCAATTGAGGTCAAATTTCCATCACTACGCATATCACTCAAAAACTTGGTCACTGATGAAGACTATCACGTAGCATGCCTCACATAGTTGGATTTTCTTGGCGAGAAGAGACAACAAGCATATGATCTTCTGGTTTTCTACTAGAATAGGCATAATACAAGCTATACAAATAAAATTCATCTATGATAGTTTCATTTGGGAGACATGGTCCTAAAAGAAAACCAAAAAGTACAAGTAGTCAGAGAGAAGAAGGGCAAGTTTGAGGTCACATGGTTGGGTCCTTATATTCTCACAACATGTTTCAACTCAGGGGCATATCAATTATATACACCTGAGGGAGAACTATTGAATGATCCCATCAACATCATTCACCTCATGTGGTTCTATTCATGAGTCATGCAATATACCCCACTTATTTCAAAAAATCATAAAAAGCTAAAAAATGAGAGAGAAATAAAACGTCCAATGGTGAAAATTTGGATATAGCACCTTGGATGGGTATGTGTGGTGAAAACCTAGCAACATGCATCACACATAATGGACCATACTATTATCTATGAAACTCTCATTCCCATTAATCTCATCCACTCATCCACCAACACCCCCAAAAAGTCTCCATCACAAGACCCATATTCCCTGGGTGTTCCATTATCACACGTGCTTGTTAAAGCATCAAATTGTTATCCCAAATTCATGAGCTTCATTCCAATCAATTATATATTATACCTATCCCAATCCTTTAGCTTTGCACATACCTTTTATATGCATGTCCCTCATTTCAGTCTCATCTCAGCGTTTATTCAGTCCTTTGTTCAGGTCACCACTGTGCATATCCCATGTCCTAGGTCAGTCATTTTGCATAAAGTGATCCAGATTCCTTGTTCTTTTAGTTCTGTACTTCAACAAGCTACTTCAAAAAAGGTTCTTGACTGTGTGATCATCCTTGATACATCTTTTGCCATCCAAAACACAAAATTGCAGTCTACCCCATTAGCAAGTCCTTGCAGGATGTATCCTTCCTCATGTTTGACCTAAATCCAATCAACTCTTAGTTCTGTTAATCTCTCTGGAATAAGGTGTTTTATGTATACTTATTTTTTGGTCTTGAATTTTTTTGGGGGGTTTTTAAATTATCATTACTGACTTTCTAGGTTGTTCTCCTCCTCAAATTTGCCATGATCCTTTATATCATGGTACACTGTGAATGGATGCACCTAGGACAAGGTCTTGATATCTTTTTCTATCTGTGAGTTATTCGTATGTGATCCTTTGTGATTTCATGGTGCACTTGGGAAATGTCATTTGTTTTTAGGTTACCCAACATCGTTCCCACCTTGAATCCCTCAGGACTCGTGCGTGATGTTGGATAAATCCTTGTGTGCATGTTATGTCAGTCCCATGCAACATTAGTGACACGACTTTGAGTTCATGGTAACCTTTCTAGGTCTCTAATATTGTTATATCAAACTAACTGCTCAAACTGCATGGTGGTATTCCATTTTGGGATACCCCACACTCAAGCTTAAAAAAAAACAAGAAAACCCAAACAAGAACATCCAATGAAAATCCTAGCAACAAACTCAACCTCCATCCTCAACAAACAAAATCAAAGAAAATCCATCAAATCCCACAATCCCCATCGATTCCCAAACAAAAATCCCCCACAAAGCCTCCATTCCTTAAAAATCATCCTCCTTGACCTTGATCCTCATGGATATGATTGTGCAAAAATGCTTTAAACCTCCCCCTATTTCAACACCTCATGGAACAGGTCTAGTTGGGCAGTGGTATGTTCCATTTACACCCCACCCATACAACTCACCACACCTTTGCACAACTCCTCACACACCCTCTTATGCATCTAGATTTGCATCCATTAGTTTACATCCTAAAATCACAATCACCATTTAATTGCATTATGATTATCATATCCATTTTTTTATTGCATTCATTGCATTATCATATTTATTTTACATTGCATTTACTTGCATTATCATATCTATTTTAGATTGCATTTAATTGTTAACCCATTATAGAATGCATTTAATTACATTATCATATTTATTTTAGATTGCAATTAATTGTTAACCCATTGTACATTGCATTTAATTGCATTATCATATTTATTATAGATTGCATTTAATTTTTAACCCATTGTAGATTGAATTTACTTGCATTATCATATTCATTTTAGATTGTATTCATTGCAATATCATATTCATTTTAGATTACATTTACTTGCATTATCATATTCATTTTAGATTGCATTCATCACATTATCATATTTATTGTAGATTGCATTCATTGCATTATCATATTAATTTTAGATTGCATTTTAATTGCATTATCATATTCATTTTATATTGCATTTAATTGTTCACCTATTTTAGATTGCATTTTTGGTTGCGTTTGTTAATTCATTTTTAGATACACTTATTAATCCATTTTACATTGCATTTTTAGGTTGCATTTGAAAATCCATTTAAGTTTCTCATTTAGGTACATTTTATCCAGTATGCATTATTCCCTTAAGTTAGGTTCATTTACTATATCACATCATTCACTTTAGGCATTCATGTAAAATCATTTAGAGTGCATACACATCCACATTCAATTTAGTGTACATCCATGAAGTATCATAAAGTAATATTGCATTATTAATTAGATTACATAAAACATTTAAATCCATACACATAAATATTATACATCAACTAGTTGCATCACACACAATCACATAAAAACCATATAGCTACATCTTGTATCATATAAATCACGTATACCATCACACACAAACATATCAAAGTTTATCACATTCTGCATCATGAACACGTTAATAACCATATAATGCATCACATAAAAATCCCATCCCGCATCACACATGAGTTAGTCCATCATGTCCATACATACACATATGCATATACATCCACAAAGAAAAACAATAAAGTGGGCACATAACACATAATCCCCACCCAACTTTGGCATATATATGTGTGTGTATATATATATGAGAGGAACTGCCCCCATCTAGTCTTCTTTCTCGATCCTCCCCCTATCATCAATGATCCCCCAATTGATCTGCATGATTCCCTCCCATCCTGGGGGACTACAACATGTTACATCACCTTGTACCACCCCGCATGCTCTTTGGCTGTTGCAAGCTCCATGCTAAATCTCAAAAATTTCATAGTACTGACACCTCCTCCACCCCACTACTTGCTCTGCTTTTAGCCCTCCTATATCCTACAACAACCCATCCCTCTCCCTTTGTAACCTATCTCACTCTGTCTTGTATGCCACCCTCTCCTGGAGATAGGTATCCCTCTCCTCCATAACTGTGAACCCCTCAGTCATCATCTAGGCCACTTGTCTCTGTACACCATCCCTCTCCCCCTTGCCTCATCTCGCTGTTGTGTAAGCTTGACAACCCTTGCCCTCAAATATACCTCTATATGTGCCTGATCATGCTCGTGGGTCATAACATCCCTCTCATGTTTGAGCGTGTCTTGCTCAGCCTATGCACCATCCCTCTCCACCTGGGTATCCCTCAACTACTGACTGGTGGATTCATGCAATAACTGGTGCAATCTCATCTGATTTGCCAAAGAATCACCCACCCTGCCTGAGGAGGATCCCCCTCCTCCTGACCCTGTATCCATACCTAGAGGTGCTGATGGATCCTAAGTCCCTCTCTCCTGTGTCCCTATGGGCGAAACTAGATCCTTTACCCTATCTCCCTTTATATTCACCTCCATCTCATCTCCCCCTCTAGCCACCGCCTCCTGTCTCCTCTCCTCCTGACCAAAATCTCCCCACACTACCCTCCTTTAGGCCCATCTTGGTGGTACTACTACAAGCAGTCTGAATGCTCCCCGCCCCCCTACTCTCCTTCAAAATTTCCCACCCCTCTCCACCTGGGCTACCACTTCCCTCACTCTCTCTGCCTCTTCTAGTAGGCCCGTCCTCCCTATAGCTTGTGGCCTCTAGAACTAGGCCTGACACTCCTGAGTACTCCTTGCGTCGACTTGCACACTACCAATCCTAGTGTACTAGATGAGTAGCCCTCCATATTGCTGCAATCAACCCCTATCTATCAAGAGGTAGCCCAAACTTGGACTGCATCTCTTGGGTGGTGTGTTGGTACCATCTCTCTGCATTCGGTACCCCCCGAGTATACCTGAACTATCACACCACTCAATCTGGCCTATACTGCTCAATGATATACTCCCACCGCCATGTCAAAAATGACAGGGTCATCCCATAGGGGAGGTGATTTGATCCTCTAGCCATGGCCCTACTCTTATAAATGGCCTCCATGTGACATTATCCCTAGTCTCATCTCTAACCTCTCTCTAATAATCAGTATCATTCATGTCATGATACGTTAGAGGCTCCCCCCCAGCTATAGACCACTGGTTGTTTAACCTATCTAGCTCTCTTGCCTACTAGCCTGAGCATTGCAATGTGATCCCAAGTTCACACCTGGAGTAATGTGGTAAATCCTATACACCTGCCCTTTCCCTCCCCACCATGGTACACAATCTGGTGAAGATCCTTGTATAGTTCTGCTAACATCAAAGTACCCCATGCTACGGGTACACCCGCATCCACTATCAGCATGATCATAGGGATGAATGCTAGTGTAACACTATTCCCACTCGTGTTAGGGGCAATGTACCCCAAAATAATTCCATAAGCATAAAAGTAAACCCCCCTAGCCATTGATGTTGCATCAAGATGTCTGTCCAGAGCCATCTATCTATATTGCAAGATAGGTACAACACCTGACCCCATAAATGTTGTCACTGCCTGCTGTTGGATGGTATCCCCAGCAATCACCTTGGTCCCTCAGATCAGTAGCTGGAAGATGCGATAAAAATCCTCCAAGGTGATCTTCATCTCCCATGTCAGAAGATAAAATGTAGCAGTCTCTGAGTGCCACTTCTCACAGAGAGTTGCAACCATAGCCATGTATGCCCTCCTATGGGGAGTCCACACTGAATACCCTAACCTAGGCCTATCTAGCCACACTTAGTCAGCGGGTGTGAACTGGTCCGCTGCACATAAAATTGTGATATGTCTCTCTCATGATGTCAATCAATCAACAAACTACTGCAACCAGCCAAACCAAGTGGTGTTAACATTCTTTTTCCACCTATCTTAGCCTAGAAGAAACCACACTCATCTCGTTGCCCCATTCCCTTCTTGAACCCATTTTTACTAAAATTCCATGTTCCAACAACCTAGTCCATGTGTTCCCACAAAACATGATTAGTACTCTTGATCCCACAAGCGCAAGATCACTTACCCTAATTCTAGCCCCAACCACCATGGGAATGCAATCTCATAGTGACCTTATTCTACCCCCAACGACCCCTCATGGGATCACACAATTTTCATGTATCCTAGCCTTCTGCTCTAGGAACGCGGTCCCGCAAGAAATTGTCTGTGGGATTGCATTCCCACAAAAAATCCCTTTCCCCTACCCAAATTGGCATTCCCACAAACAAACCTTTTTTTTAACCCTACTCTACCCAACCCCTGGTATTTTTTTCTAGGATCGCCATCCTGCTTGAGCCGAGGTCGATCTCGCTGAACCCATGCTAGCAGGATCACTGACTCTCAACCTAAAACCTAGATATCACAAAAATGTAGAAACTACCAGGCGAGGTTTGAGATCCTACCTATCTATTTGGGTCCTGGTTCTGTCATATGCTCCTCACAATATCTCCTCGGTGCCTCGGTCATCCCCTGTTCATCATCGCTGTGTGCTATATCAAAGCTCAAAGAAGAAAATGCTTTCTAAGCTCAAATATGCCCAATTGACCCCTTTCTAAGCCCCCTTGCCCTTATATAGGCCTCCTTCACCGCCTTTTCCTCTTTCCACCCCTTGGCACCCATTTTCACCCAATTTATTTCCTAGACCCCTAATTTTCTGTCCATACCGCATTCAATTTCCATGTTGCTCCTCTGTCTCATTCTTTCTCGTTGGCCCCTTTTCTTTTCAATACACTGCCTGATTCCCTTTCTCTATCCCAAATGCCCTCTTGAGGACGCATCACCTAATCTAACTCCCTTCTCTATATCCTAGGGCAACTTTGTTGCTTGTTACTTCTTCGCGTCATCTATTATTTTAAACATCTTCGAATTAATGTTATTCTAACACTATGATGAAGATAGGAAAAATGTAGACACCTAAATCTGTTTGCATAATTATGTAGTATTATTTAGTTCTCTTCTAAGATATTGATAAATACATATCCAATATTTATTTAATTCATGTCATCGCCCTAGTTAATTAATTTAATTAATTAACTATAGTCCAATTAATTATCTAAATAAAAACCCATAGTCTGATAATTAATTAAATCTCCCTTCCTCTATTAATTTAAATAAATAACTTTATCTATTTAAATTAATTCATAAATCCATTTTTTCTTCACTTGGAATTAAATAATCTATTTAATTCAATTAGAGCACATGTCTCCTAACTTTAACCCCCAACCTAACCTACCCCAACCACTTGACCCATGATCCTAACTCAACCCAACTCATTCACAGATACTAACCTCTCTTAATTAGCTAATTAACCTTGATTAATTAACTATCCCCTCCACTCATTCTCTCTCCTTCCATCACATCCTCCTAATTCTCCCACTTGCCCACTAATCATCCTTAATCCAAGCCTAATCAATCACTAAATATTTGCACAATCCTAATCCAAGGATTAAGAAATCCTAAGCTATCCCCAAAGTCAACACAAGTCACATCCTCTCCAAAGTCCAACCACATGCATTAAAATCTTCCTTAAATTATATTGCATTCCTCTCACACACTTCATCCATATTTTACATTCTCGTCCCCTCTCACATCTCCCAAAATGGTCACATTCCTCCACACTTCAAAGCCTCTCTCATTGTGACACTTGTCACAATGAGAGGCATTTGAGAAAGCACAATCCATGTGCTCTCTCAAATGCATCTCTACCTTCCCTCAAGTTTTCATCTTAACCATCCATTTCATATCTACTTGGCCTATAAATTGAACCTTTCACTCCTTCACTTTAATCCACATTTTATGGAAAGTTATCATGCTCTTTTGAAGAGAAAAATCTATCACCATAACCTCATAATGCCAAAAACCTCACTCACCTATTGAATCTTGAAACAAGTTCATGAGCACACATCCAATCCTTTGGAAAAATATACACATCAAGGAGGCTTCATTGGTTTAAGAAGGTTGCAATTTCCTAGGCCCTTGTAGTGTTTATGTTTTCAAGTCTTCTTATTGTCTAATCGAGAAGTTTGTTTGAGTAGTGTTGTTGAATAATTTACTAACTTATTGCATTTCTAGTTTACACACTATTATCACTCACACATTTATCGTTAGCCCATTTTATTTTCAAGACATTGCCCATGCCCCTTTCTCTATGCCGACCGCCCTCTCGAGGGAGCATCACCCAGTCTAACCCCCTTCTCCATATTCTGGGGAAACTTTGTTGCCTATTACTTCTTCACGTTGTCTATCATTTTAAACATCTCTGAAATAATGTTATTCGAACACTATGACGAAGAGGGGAAAAATGTAGACACCTAAATCTGATTACATAATTAAGTAGTCTTATTTAGTTTTCTTCTAAGGCATTGATAATTAAATATCCAATATTTATTTAATTCATGTCACCCCCCTAGTTAATTAACTACAGTCCAATTAATTATCTAAATGACAACCCATACTCTTATAATTAATTAAATCCCCCTTCCTTTATTAATTTAAATAAATACCTTTATCTATTTAAATTAATTCATAAATACCTTTTTTCCTCTACTTGGAATTAAATAATCTATTTAATTCCATTTTAATACATGGCTCCTAACTTTAACCCCCAACCTAACCTACCCCAACCTCTTGACCCATGATCCTAACTCAACCCAACTCATTCACACATACTAACCTCTCTTAATTAGTTAATTAATCTTGATTAACAAATTATCCCCTCCACTCATTCTCTCTCGTCCCACCACATCCTCCTAATTCTCCCACTTGTTTACTAATCATCCTTAATCCAAGCCCAATCACTCCCTAGGGCCCATTTGTTTCATGGAATTGACTGGAATTGGCATTATCTAATTCTGGCTAATGCCAATTCCATGTTTGTGTCCATCTTACAAAATTGGAATTGGAATTTTCAAATTCCAATTTTGCCCCAAAATGGTAATATATGTCTTCCACCTAAATAGGTGGAATTGGAATTGGCTATTCCAATTCCAATTTTAATAAAACCAAATTTAAAATTTACACATGTGTGTATATGTATGTGAGTATATGTGTATATACACACATGTGTGTATATATATCCACACATATGTGTATATGTTTATATATGTGTATATGTGTGTATACACACACACATGTGTGTGTATATAAAGACACACACACCCGTGTATGTGTGTATATGTGTATGTGTGTATACACATATGTGTATATACATGTGTGTGTATACCCACACATGTGTGTGTGTGTCTACACACATGTGTGTATATATACACACATGTGTATGTGTATACATGTGTGTATATATACACATGTGTGTATATGTATATATGTGTGTATACACACATGTGTATATATATACATAAATGTGTGTATATACACATATGTGTATATACACACATGTGTGTATGTGTATATACACACACATGTATGTATGTATATATACACGCATACACACACCATATTAAAAAAATTAAGAAATAAACAACTGAAATTTCTTATGCATCTTCTCAGTCATCTTCCGGGTGAACCAAACGGGTCCAACCCATATTCTAGAATTCATTTTCAAAATAACAGAATTCCAGAATTGGCTATTCCAACATACACAAATTCCGCAAAACAAACAGGCCCTAAACATTTTCACAATCCTAATCTAAGGATTAAGAAATCCTAAGCTATCCCCAAAGTCAACACAAGTCACATCCTCTCCAATACCTTACGACATGAATTAAATTCTTCCTTAAATGCTCTTACACACTCCATCCATCTCTTATATTCTTGTCCCCTCTCGCATCTCCCAAAATGGTCACATTCCCCATTCTTCAAATCCTCTCTCCTTGTGACACTTTTCATAATGAGAGGCATTTGACAAAGCAAAATCCATGTGCTCTCTCTCAAATGCATCTCCACCCTCCCCCAGGTTTTCATTTTGACCATCCATTCCATCTCTCCTTGACCTATAAATTAAACCCTTCACTCCTTCATTTTCATCCACCTTTTATGCAAAGTTATCTTGCCCTTTTGAAGATAAAAATACATCACCATAAGCTCATAATGCCAAAACCCTCACTCACCTATTGAAGCTTGAAGAAAGTTCATGAGCACACATCCAATCCTTTGGAAAAATCTACACATCAAGGAGGCTTCATTGGTTTAAGAAGGTTTGCAATTTCTTAGGCCCTTGTGGTGTTTATGTTTTCAAGTCTTCTTATTGTTTAATCTAGATGTTTGTTTGAGTAGTATTGTTGAATGTTTTATTAACTTATTGCATTCCAAGTTTACACACTATTTTCACTCACACAACAGTTTTTTGTGTTCTGTAAGGCTTGTTCTATATTATTACTTGAATGTTTACAAATTTTATATTTTAAGTACCGAAGGTATTTATTGAACTTTCTTATGAATCCTCAACATCATATATCATTTGTTTAATTAGTTTTAAATATGGGTTATTGGTGCAAGGAGGGCATGGATATGGGGCCTAGGGCTCTCCCAACTACCAAACCAACTTGCAGACACAATGCAAAAGCAATAACAACACAGTGAGAGAAGAAACAACAGAGATCCTTTTCATTAATTGATCAAACTCATTACATGTCGGGCTGTAAGGCCTTCCTAGTTTCGACCATATGCAATCAATGAATTATAGAATAGTCTTCATACATGTGAGGTCATAGACCTACCTTCTAGAATATTCAATACTTTATCTTCTATTACAATCTGATCTCAAAATCCTACTTCTGAACTGCCAAAAACTAAGAACATAGAAACAAATATATACAAGAGTCCAACAGAGAGGTCGGTGCTCAAATCCATAAGAGAGACCCAGATTTAGGTCCACACAGATCCCAATGAGAGACCTCAAATACATTAAGCCACACAAATTAAAAGAAGAAGTCGACCACCAACTCCAACTACAAAATAAGCATCTCGGGAAAAGGTTGACCAAGAAACAAAGTGACTTGGACAAAGAACACCTTGAGAAATAGGAAACAAAACCCGAGCGTCAGAAGAAATGAACTTGGCAACCAACATGACCAAGCGACAAAAAATCACAAGCATGCCTGAGTGAAAAAACCCAAGCAACAGAGAAAGAATAAGCATGCCCGAGAAAAAAAACCTGAGCAATAGAGAATGAACAAGCATGCCCAAGCAACATAACCCGAGCGACAAAGAATTCTTTGATCAACCTCCAAACAAACTAAGGAACAAAGAAAATAAATTTTTGGTTGAGCAGGATTGCCAATGACCCAAGATGCTCCTGCATCAGACACCCGGGGTTACAAGAAATAATTCCCTGAATCATGTATCAGGTCCAACCTGAAATGAATCCAACTTAGATTGAGAAATCCAAGATGAGTCCTCAATTTGTTTGTTCTTCCACTTCACCGTATACTCCATGTATTCCTTTCCTCTTGTACTTCTGCCAATTCTCTATTTCAAAATCTTCTCAACTTCCTCTATCTGCTTCTTAGGATAATCACTTGGTACTGTCACTTCTTCATCATGTTCATGATATTCATACAATTTTGAATATTGAATATAGGTTATATATCCATGTCATCAGGTAATTCAACTTCATAAGCATTTCCATTGTCAAATCTTCTCAGTATTCTGCAAGGACCAAATTTCTTCATCTTCAATTTACCATATGTGCCAATAGGAAATCTGCCTTTCTTCAAATGAACCATAACTACATCACCAACTTCAAATGTTTTATGTCTTCTTGATCTGTCTGCACTATCCTTCTATTTTCTGATTACTTTTCTCTAGCTTCTATTTTACATCTTCATGCAATGTCTTCATGAACTCAGCAAATTCTTCTGCTTCAACACTTCTTTTCTCTTCTCCAACAATATCTCTCAAGTTTGATATACCTCTCGATCGTGTGCCATGAACAATCTCAAAAGGTGTCTTTCTAGTGCTTCTATTTACTGAACTGTTGTATGCAAACTCTACTTGTGCCAACATCAAATCCCAATTGCTTGGTGTGTCTCCAACTAGGCGTCTCAATAAATTACCCAAAATTCAGTTTACAACCTCTGTTTGTCCATCATTCTATGGATGAAATGCAGAACTAAATCTCAACTAAGTGTCTAGCTTCTTCCAAAGTATTCTCCAAAAATAGCTTACAAACTTACTGTCTCGGTCATAGATGATACTTCTCGGTAATCTATGCAATTTGACAACCTCCTTAAATAAAAGATCTGCTATATGTACTGCATCTGATGTTTTTCTACATGGTATGAAATGTGTCATCTTAGAAAATCTATCCACAACAACAATTATGGAATCATTCCCTCTTGCTATCCTCGATAAGCCAAGAAAAAAATCCATGCTGATATCACTCCAAGGTTTCTTAGGAGTAGTAATCAGTGTATACAAACTAGTATTATAACTTACACCTTTTGCAACTTGACAAACTCCATAAATTTTCACAAAATTTTGAGCATCCTTATACAACCGAGGCCAAAAATACCTTTCCTTAAGCAAACTCAATGTTTTATCAATGCCAAAATGTCTAGCCAATCCACTACTATGTTTCTCCTTTATCAAATTAGTCCTCATTGATCCTCTCGGTATACAAAATTAAATACATTTGAACAACATATCTTCCTGAATGAAATAATCTTCATACTTACTTGATTGATTTGAATTAGGTGCTCTGCACTCTCTCCACTGCTCAGAAAAATTAGGACCATTTTCATACAAATTCTTCATATCATCAAGACCAAGAACCTCAATTCTTGTTTTAGTCAACAAAGATCTTCTTCTACTTAATGCACCAACAACTATATTAGAAACTCCACTCTTATGTTTAATCACAAATGTGAAACTCTGCAAATACTCTACCCATTTCATATGTCTCTGATTCAACATATTCTTACTACCCAAATATTGTAAAGCCTTATGATCCGTATACAACAAAAATTCATTTGGCATCAAGTAATGTCTCCACTTCTTCATAGATTGAATTATAGCATAGATCTCTTGATCATAGACAAAATATTTTCTCTTAGTATCATTCAACTTTTCACTAAAGAAAGCAATAGGTTTACCTTCTTGAGTTAACACAACTCCAATTGCACTTCCACTTGCATCACATTCAACTTGAAATACCTTATTGAAATCAGGTAAGGCTAACACAGGTAATTCAGAAACCTTCAACTTCAAAGTCTCAAAACTCTTATCAGCTCCACGTGTCCATTTGAATTCTCTTTTGTCTCCTCTCATTGTTTCAGTCATAACATTACAAACAAAAGTGAAATTTTTGATAAACTTCCTGTAAAAACTTGCCAATCCATGAAATGATCTTACATCACTGACATTCTAAGGTGTAGGCCAACTAAGTATAGCTTCAACCTTCTCAGGATCCATCTTCAAACCATCAGCTGAAATTACAAAACCCAAATACACAAGCTCTTCTTTCATGAAGGAACACTTCTTTAGATTTATCAACAACTTTTCCTCTTTCAATCTTGACAATACTTTCCTTATATGCATTAAATGATCTTCTCTAGTCTTACTGAATATCAAAATATCATCCAAGTATATAATCACACATTTATTCAATAATTTCTTCAAAACTTCATTCATTAGCCTCATAAATGTACTCGGTGCATTAGTTAAACCAAAATTCATAACCAACCACTCATACAAACCTTCCTTCATCTTGAAAGCAACCTTCTTTTCATCACCTTCTCTGATTTTGATATGATGATATCCACTCTTCAAATCAATTTTGGTAAAATATCTTGCTCCACTCAAACAATCCATTATGTCATCCATTCTCAGTATAGGAAACCTATACTTCACTATGATCTTATTAATTGCTTTGGAATTAGTACACATTCACCATTCTCCATTCTTCTTAGGTGCCAACACAACAGGTACTGCACATGGACTCAAAATTTCTTGGATCAAAACTTTGTTCAACAATTCATGAACTTGTCGGTTAAGCTCTTCATTCTCAATCAGTGTTAACCTATGTGGTGCTTTATTTGGTAAACTAGCTCCAGGAATCAAATCCATACAATGAATGATATCTCTCATTAGTGGAAAACCATCAGGTACATTATCTAAAATGATCTCCTTGTACTCAGTGAGTAACTTCTCAACTTCTACAAGGATGTCATCTTCTATATTCTTACTCAGTTTGTTAGGAATCAAAGCATAACATATATAATTTCTTTTCAAATCCTTAACAAACTATCTACCTTCCATCAGACAAACTTTCACAAATGTACATATCTCACCAACAGATTCTTCAACCAAAGCTAAAAAATTTTGCTTCTTACCATCAACCCAAATAGAATATCTATTCAACCTTCTATCATGTATAGCATGTCTATCATATTGCCAAGGTCTATCTAACAAAATATGACAATAATCCATAAGCATAATATCACACAATACCTTATCATAGTATTTTCCAATTTTCAGGTTCACAAAACATTGTTCACTCACCATTAATGTATGTTCATCCTTGATCCATGAGGTCTGATAGGGTTTCAGATGCTTCATCCTCTCCAACTACAAATTTGTGACCATTTCCTCAGATGCCAAATTCTCTGAGCTTCCACAAACTTTACATTTGGTCTTGAACAAACTTTTCCTGACAGGCTCTTGCTTATCTTTTTCACTCCATAGTATCCTTTGGATCATGATATTTCCTTCCCCTTTCAACTTCATTTGGTGACTGTTCTTGCACCAAAGCATTTTTGCTACTACTGATCTTCTTGCTTGCATGTGTACACTCAAAGTATTTGTGTCCTTCCTTATCACAATTGTAACATGTTACTTGGAATCCTCTTCTGCTATAACCACCTCAAGAGTAATTGCCTCTTCCTCGGTATGAACTTCCACCTTTACATTTAGTCTTTCCTTTGTCTTGAGATGTGTCTAAAATTGACTTGTCTGGTTCAGATCTACTATTTTCACCATGAGATCTACCTATTCCTCTAGGGAATCTACCACCTCTGCCTCTTTGTCTTTTCTCATATCTTTTGTTCAGCTTCTCCTCAATTTTTAGGGAAAACTGATATTCCTCCTCAATGCTTTCCATTTTGACCAAACTGATCTCATCTTGTATAGAACTTCTTAAGCTATTCAAATATCTTGCTACTCTTTCCACTTCATCTTCAACATGTCTAGATCTGATGTCCAATCTGTATAATTCCTTAATATAGTCTTTTATAGATTTACCCTTTTTCTTCAAACTTTGAATTCTCCTAATTAGGTTAATATAATAATCACAAGGTAGAAACTTTCCTTTCAATTTGTTTACCATCTTATCCCATACCTTGATTTTTTCTTTACCTTTCTTCTTTAGATCCAATTGCAGATGTTCCCACCATAATGATGCATAACCTTTCAGCTTTGTGCTTGCAATCTTCACCTTCTTATCCTTTGATACATTCTCATATTGAAAATACTTTTCCATCTCAGTTATCCAGTCAATCAATTCATCCGAATCCAACTTTCCACTATACTCAGGAGGATTAAACTGAGGTGTGGAATTCAAACTTTTCAAGGTTCTTGGGAATCTCTCTTCTTCCTGATCCATCACAGGTGTAGGTGTAGATTCACCTTGGACCTCTTCCACTTCATCATCACTAACATCCTCAAGATTTCTTCCTCTGCGTTGCGCTATATCAATAGCTTCCAATCTAGTAGTCATCTATCTAAGCATATCAGCTAGACCTGGATTTGCATTTCCTCTCCCACAAACCATCTTGAATCCCTCTGCAATTGTAGGTCAGATTGCAATCTGCTACCCCACAACAATATCATAAACTAGGGTTAGGGTTTACAAGAAGGAACTTAGATCTCACCAATTCTTTGATACCACCAGGTGCAAGGAGTGCATGGATATGGGGCCTAGGGCTCTCCCAACTACCAAACCAACTTGCTGACACAATGCGGAAGCAACAAAAATAAAGTGAGAGAAGAAACAACAGAGATCCTTTTCATTAATCGATCAAACTCATTACATGTCAGGATGTAAGGCCTTCCTAGTTTTGGCCATATACAATCAATGAATTATAGAATAGTCTTCATACATATGAGGTCATAGACCTGCCTTCTAGACTCTTCACTACTTTATCTTCTATTACAATCTGATCTCAAAATCCTACTTCTGAACTGCCTAAAACTAAGAACATAGAAACAAATATATACAAGAGTCCAACAGAGAGGTCAGCCCTCAAATCCATAAGAGAGACCCAGATTTAGGTCCACACAGATCCCAATGAGACACCCAAAATACATTAAGCCACAAAAATTAAATGAAGAAGTTTACCACCAACTCAAACTCCAAAATAAGCATCTCAGGCAAAGGTTGACCAAGAAACAGAGTGACTCGGGAAAAGAACACCCTAGCAACAGGAAACAAAAATTGAGTGTCAGAAGAAATGAACTTGGTAACCAGCATGACCAAGTAATAGAAAATCACAAGCATGCCCGAGCGACAGAATCTGAGCAACAGAGAAAGAACAAGCATGCCCGAGCAATAGAACCTGAGCGATAAAGAATGAACAAGCATGCCCGAGCTACAGAGCCCGAGTGATAGAGAATTCTCCAAGCAGCCTCCAAACAAACTAAGAAACAAAGGAAACATATATTTGGTTGAGCAGGATTGCCAATGACCCAAGATGCTCCTGCATCAGTTATGAAATATGATTCAAAAATTTCATATCGTCTTAAAAATTTTAAAGAATTTTTTTGAGGTTTGAAATGATATAATAAAAGATAACTTTTCATGTCTAATAGTTAAATATATAATCATATCCTATTAGGAAGAGTAATATCATATTAGGAAGATTCCAATTAAAGTCTTAGAAAGTTGGTACAGCTTTAAACACGATCATCCATTTTAGCAACATGAATTATGTTAGTGATCCAAGGCAAATAATTGATTGATCTTATGAATCCCAACATTTTTTAACAATTCTTCTTAAACCATTAACACAACTTTAGGGTGCATTTTTTTAACTTTTAAATTAATGGATATATCTTACAGTTTTGTCATTAATGTATTAAAGTGTTCCTATCAATACTTGGCATGTCCTAATATGTTCATTCAAACAGACCTCTAAATACTTTAAATAGAATAGTCATGTTACAATTTTTGCATTAGTCTAGACAATATCCCAATCAGAGTTTTCTCCATATCATTTGAGTCTATTTCAATCTGAATTCTATGTACCACCAATTGTAAGTGTGTTATGGTCTAATAATTGGTTAAGTAAGAAAAGTAATAGAATCACTACCTAGAGAGGGAGTGACTTCCTTGAAATATGAACAAAATTTACAAATGTGGGGGAAATTTTATCAAAATGAAACGTAGGAAAGTCATTAGACACTCTTAACTATTTAGTGAGAGCTCTCAAGTGGCTAATGGAAAAATTTGCCCATACAACCATCAAGAACCAATTATTGATAACTTAGAGGTAGGTTTATGTCACTATGAATGACTTATGAGTAACATGTTCTATTAATGTTGTTCATTTTTTTAAAATAAGGTTAGATTTGAAAACACTAATATTTATGAAAAATCCTTGGGGGAACTGTGACAACAACCCAAAATGAAACCATATTTACCCTTTTTTTTAAAACCCATGAATACATGACATTCATGATATCAAGTAACATATTTCCAAGGGCAGCAATCATTTAAAATTTCACAACTAATCATTTTAATTTCATCATAACTGGTAATGGAACTAAACAACTAACAATATGTGGAAGCTTATCTTATATTTCATGGAGGACATGTAGACTTCTCATCTGCAACTTGCTCTAGATTGCTTGAGGTGTAATGTGAACTCCATAGTGGATTTAGTCCCTATCCACCACTCTAAGTAGATTTTGTGGCCCATGATGAGAGAGAGAGAGAGAGAGAGAGTCAATCTACCACTCATATGTATATCCTCCTAATAACAAGACACCTAAGGTGATGACTAATACAATTAAATAAGTTATTCCATACCACACTATGAGATTTGTTTTGGTTTCTATCTATCCATCCCCAATAGAAATTATCCTTTCCCTACAGTCCATCAGATGACTAAGCAATGAGCACATCCATCGTCGACATAAAGATGGCCCCCAGATCACCAAGGAAGAAGGAAAATATATGCCTAGCTTGGCAACCCATACTCATGTGCTAATTTGTGGCTATCATTCACATGACATAGAAGGCGTTGTCGCTGGTCTATATTAGTTGAAACAATGATTGACCTCAAAAGTTATGTAGGGGTAAAATATAACTTATCTAAACACTCTCCCTATCTGAAAACTAAATTTGGCCAACCTCTTCATTATTAGATTAGTTAACATACCCCTACCATAAAAAAATCATAAATTGAACATTTGAGGTAAAAATAACCATTCTAATTAATTATAAGTTTTGATAGTTAACTCTCACCCCCAATACTATGTAGTTTCCACACAATGCAATTCTATTCTAAGAGTTCATTTTCCTTCCTATTGCTATCCTTTTATTTCATGGTTATACAAGACTTATAAAATTTAAATCCTTTGTCTCTATCCTTTTAACCTACCACTTACCTAACGTAAAACACCCAAGAGTCAAGTGGGCTCAATTTTATCTATATTGAGAGGATTGTTAAAAGTGAGAATAACTATTATTCTTATCTATGGTCTCTAAGCTAAACTTGGGTTGCCTCAAGACATGACAATGTTATGGGGTATTGTGCATGTGACATACATTAGTTATGAAACCTATTTATGGAATAAGTTTACAATTTATATTGTGGGTATGTGCAGGATCATGGGGGACCAAAAAGTGGTGATGCGAAAAAGAATAAATTTCCCATCCACCCAAAACCACAAAAAAATGTGTTGGCTTTTTAGTAGGCCTAGGTGTCAGTACACCTTGGCAAAGAAAATATGATATCGGATAGGTATCTGATAACTGATACATATCAAATATCAGATACCAATGAATGAATAAAAAATAAATATTGTTATAATTTATAATATATAGATTATAATATATTATAATATATATAATGCATATATCTGTAGACACTTGAAAATGGACAGGCTTGCGACTTTACATTAAAAACACTATTTTTCATCTATTAATTAATGATTTTTTAATGATAAATTAATCATCTATTTTCCTCTAAATTCATTCCCCAAATCATCTAATCAAATTCCCAAAATTAATTAAATAATTAATTAACCTTAATTGATTAATTACCATTAATTAATTAATTAAATTCAATTTCC
>MU226246.1:384096-416467 GCA_018584345.1 Thuja plicata
ATCTCTCCAGTCCACATGGGTAACTTCACCCACCTCTTCAGTTCAAAAAGGTAACTCACAATTAGCTCTTCAGTCAACCAAAATCTATCTCCTCTTTACCAATTGAAGAGGTGGAGTTTACTGATGGCTTCTCCAGTTCCTTTTAATCTCAACCGTTCATCTCCCTATCTCTGGGATTGATCTCAACCATTCATTTCATCCTCAAATCATATATAATAAACCCTTCATAACCATTTGAAGGATCCAGGATATCAAGCTCTTGCACACCATTACTATGTCAGTTTGGTTCTAGCATTCAAGCCATCTTGCGATCACACACTTGTTTCAATTAGCAAATTCTTGACACTTCTCAAGTCATAGACTCTGCCCACACCAATACTGAGCATCAAGAACATTGTTTCGAAAGGAGTAGAGAGAGACAATAGAAGCTTCAACCGCTTTGGGGTTTGCATTCATTTGTTTTCCTTTCTTGTGCTTGTACATTTTATTGGTTACATTTCAACTTATTTGTTTTAGTAGTTCTTGTGTGCTTGATTTACATCATTTGAAAACCTTTGCTACTAACCCTTGCCTTTGGAAAGCTTGGGAACCACAGATCATGATTAAAGGAGATGTACATTTTGGTGAACCTGATGTGAAGCAAACAACCTGATTATCTCTTGCAGATGACAAACAGAATTGATCAACCATGGTCGTACAGTCGCAAATCTAAAAATTTGTATTTTTTTTGATATTTGTGTTATTTCGCAATTGCTGGTATTTTTCCGAACTTGACAAAATTATGCCGCAATTGACTGGTTTAATACCGCAATTGATTGTAGGTTTTCACATTTATTTTCTGTCATCTTCTGGGTCTCTGTCTTTTCTACAGTTTGCCGCAATTGATCCACTGGTACCACAATCAGAAGAATTGTACCGTAATTGACAGTTCTAGACTGCAATTGACCGATCCAGACCGCAATTGATTGTGCTTTTCCACAAGTGAAAGTGTTTTACCGCAATTGATATTTTTAGGCCACAATCGCTTGTTATTTACCGCAATTGCTTGTGCATTACCACAATCTCCTGCAAAATTGCTCATGAGGGCCAAAATTCTTTATCTTGTAATCTGATACTTTCTTTATTTTTCTACAGGATGACGAGTTCCCACGAATAGGAAGGGTAAGTTGTTGGTGAGTATCATTCATTGTTTCAAAGTTACATATACTCTCATTTTGCAAAAGATCCTTTTTGATACTAACTTGTTTAAACAAAGCAAACTAAAAGGAATTCATTTGTCGATTTGGGTTTAAAAAGAACAGTGTTTGTCAAACATCTCACATCTCACATTTTAGATTTGGGCTTAAAATTGACATGGGGACTAAAATTGAACAAGGCAAAAAATCTCTCCAATTGGTGCATTAAAATTGAACAAGTAATCAACACCTACTTTTGGGCTTAAAATTGAACACTTATTCTGGTATGGTGGTGTAGCTTAGTTCACATTTCAAACTTTTGGAGTTTAATCAATTTACCTTGTGTCTTGAGTTTTGGGTGCACTTGCATAAACTGTTAGATTAGAAACCTTTATACTTTTTTAGAAAGGCCTGTCTGGGGAATGCGCTTCTTCCTTGAAGAACAACCTTAAACCAGTAATCCTTCCGATCAGTATATAAACAAGGTGCGAACAAAAGTTTCATCTTATCTAGCCAAGCTCAGGCGAGGTGTGTTGGTGATAGTCTGGATCAGGTTAATATCCCCAAGGAGCCAGCGTGATCAACTAGGCTCTTAAGTGAGTCACACACGTACAAACCGATTGGATAGACACCACAGACCCTTACTACAACCTTGATAATTAAAGGCCAACCCATTTTACCTACAGATAGATACCTTATTACAGTGCAAGGGGTTGTAGAATTCCCCCCCAAGATTCCCAACATATGTGTCCCACGGTATTTGTGTAGTGAAAGAGATCTTCACTCCATAGCAACAATACCTGGAAACAACAAAAATACGGGCACCTACGTCATGGACCTTCATGTCCTAGTAGTGTGACAACTGCTATGTGAGCTAACAAACATTCAAGCATTGGGCCTATAACATTTTATTCTGAAGCCATTGACCTAGATTAATCTGATTGTTCATTGTTGAGACCTCGTAATAACCTTGTAACTTGAAAAAGTTGTAGAACATACACATTATCAGCCTTCATTCTTCAAAACAAAGTGTCTATCGTGCTTGTTTCTTTGATCTGTTTCTGAAAATGCAAAACAAAAACATCCAAAACTGTCAAAATGAGTCAAACGTGTTAAAGTCTAGGGTTGTCAACATCAACTATCTTGCAAATCAGAAGCATTATTCCCAAAATATCAAAATTGTCAAGCAGTGATACCCATCTTTTAGTCTTTTTGAGACTGTTTCCCATTTATCGCAATTGCCCGCATTGTGCCGCAATTGAAGGAAGTTTGCCGCAATTAACTTATTTATTGCTGTAATTGTCTTGTTTATTACCGCAATTGGTGATAAACTACTGCAATCAACCATTTACTTTACTGCAATCGGTGGAGTTGTACCACAATTGACCTAAGATACTTTACTCCTATTTTGACCTAAAAGCCTTGAAAGAACTCTTCATTTGGTGTCTAAAACTAGTGTCTATCCTAGGAAAATGCAAAGAACATTGTGTAAATCTCTAAACATTAAAAGATCATCCCTTCTCTCAAAAGCACGATTATTGTCTAAAACATTATTAGTTCGAAAGCTTAGACTCTAAATACCTTGATCTCATCATATCAAACATCATCATCTTTATCAAAGTGACTTTGTCCATGGCAAAGGTCAATAAATCTTATCTTTTTACATCATCACCACTTTGAGATCAAGATATATCAAAATCTATCCTTAGAATTACCCTTGTCCAAAACATAACTCAGACTTCCTTAGAAAGGATTTTTCTTCCTTGTTTTCTTTATATCACTTGTTTTAGTTACAAAATCTGGACCACACTATGTCTCAAACACCTCATGGAGGGCCTTACACAAGGTCTAATTCTAGAACACAACCTGATGAGTCATATATCAACTGATTCCCCACTTGGGAAATAGAGCAAGAGAACGATCCTTTTGTAAACACCAATTCTACTCTGTTCATTGAACAACCCCGTGGGGCAGCTCTTTTCCAAAATGTCATGAAAGAGGAACTAGAGGATATAGAGCAAGATGATTATTCCACACAAGTAGTTGATGATGTTGTAGAGAGGAATCCTGAACGCTTCTTAACTATGTTGATAAAGAAGGGAGTCAAACTCCCCGCTAAATTCAGTGTATCAACCATATGGCCTGAAAACCCTCTTGTAGGTCAAAACACTACTCAGCCTCCTCAGATACCACTTATTGTCTCTCAAATCTTCCCACCATTGGTATTACCCACATTGACATAGATGATATCTAGTCAAACCAATGGCACGAACCAGGCCAACACATCTTCCACTCAAAGCATGATAGGCTCACAACTGAGTGCACCTATGGTTACTAGTATGCTCCCACCTTCGTCACATGGCTGGGGCAATCAAGCGCTCAAGATACACCCAACACCAACTATTTTGAAACTATACCACTGCTGTAGTCAATTCATACTAGTCTTGGGATCAACACCTCATGCCCATAGGGATCCATCTCTGTAGGTACAACTTACAGTCAATGCCCACCCAAGACTACACCTTTGCCCATTTTGACATCAATCCAACCTCCACAATAGCAACCCTCGCTTCAACTGCCTCAAATCCAACCCTCGCAACAACAACCCCAACTTCAGTTGCCTCAAATCCAACCTCCGCAACAACAACCCTAGCTTCAGTTGCCTCAGTTCCAACTCCTGCAACAACAACCCTAGCTTCAGTTGCCTTAATTCCAACCCATAAAAAACAACAACCCTAGCTTCATTTGCCTCAATCTCAACCTCAACAACAACAATCCCAGCTTCAAACCCAACCTCAGCAGTAGTAATATCAACCCCAGTTTCAATCACAATAACAAACGCATCAAAACCCACCATGGGCTACTCATGTGCCCCCATTTCCAAATCACTCGGTGGGAAATCAATATCAAGTCCCCAGGATGAAATCCTATGTTCCTACTCAAGGGACACAGAGGCGCAACCTCATACCCACTATAACATAGAGGAATATCCTCACACACTAACCTCAATATCAAACGGACATGTTGATGCAACTAATGCAAACCCTTCAAACCCAAATGATGGATATGCAAAATAAGGGGAAAACTAAATCCTACACCGCAGAGGATTTATACCCATACCCCTTTGACCATTCTCTCCACATTTTTCCCTTCCCAAATCACTTCTCGGTACCAAAAATTGACAAATATAGGGGCAATACCAACCCTATTGAACATATCTGAGAGTTTTTTGCTAGTTGCATTGAAGTCACCCATGATGAGACATATTTAATGTGATTGTTCCAAAAAAGCTTGGCCAGACCAGCAATTGAATGGTTCTCACATTTACCTCACGAAATTCAGTCTTGGGGAGAACTGGCTGAAAAGTTCATAGCTCACTTCCATCATAACATCGAGCGCAAATTCATCATCAAGGACCTTTGCGATATAAAATAGAAGGATGGAGAGTCTTTTGTGAAGTTCCTATAGAGATGGAGGAATATGAAAAACCACGTAACATATGATGTGCCCGAACAAGACCTAATAGTCATGTTTGTTGACAATCTAATTCTAGACATGTCATTCACAACAAAGTTACAGTTAGCTCTGAACTTCACACAACTCATCGAACGAGGAGTTCATTGTGAGAAGAACTTAGTCAAATGAGGAATCCTTGTAGATCCAACACAAAGGAATACAAACAAAAATGCAACGGACAAAGCTAAGTGGTGGAACAAAAACAAAATTGTCACTAGCGATGGTGTCATTGATGTGAAGATAGTCAACTATGTACAACCCAAGGTGTGACTGCAAGGCACACCTGTGGCCAACCATAAACCCACAGGGCCCACTTAATAAGCATACACCTAGAACCAACCTCCTCATGTACAAGCGGCCGCTGTGTCAAACAATCAACAACAGAATCTATGTAGACCATGGTTTCAATTCCAGCAACGAGATTTCACACCATTAGGAGAGCCGATAGAATCAACTTTATGCAAGTTGATACAATCAAACACTATCAATCTCCCAGAAATCAGGGACTTTGAACATGATGCAAACAAACCAAGGTGGTATAATGACAAGGATTTCTACGAGTTTCATTGGGTGAAAGGGCATAAAACATCTAACTGTTACCGATTGAAACACACTATCCAAGACCTGATTGACACAGGGGCCATCAATGTGACAAATACCTAAACCAAAGGCACAATTGATCACACTATCTTCAATTATACCTTTCATGATCACAACAAGGGAAAAGCCTCTGGGTCTAGTGGACAAGCAAAACAAGTTAACTATACATATGCCAATAGTGATAATGTTATCAATTGCCTCGATCCTTCAGATAGCCATGTGGCTATAATCACTATCAAAGACCAAGGTAACAAATGTGTTGTAACAATGTGTCATGCCAGAGTCATCTTGCAAGGAGTACCATCCTCATCTACTGTATCGGCCAATCCTAAAGCAAACTCAGATCCACAGCCGAGTATAGTGGATCAGCTAAAGCACACACCTACACAGATCTCCATGTTTGACCTATTGTGCATATATCCATAGCATAAAATGGCACTTGACCGAGCCCTTTAGAATGTAGCTGTCCTAAGGGACATAAAACTCAAGAACTTCCAAATGATGGTTAACCATATAGCTGCTAATAAACATGCCACATTTACGGACTATGATGTGCCACCGCTAAAC
The DNA here is from genome assembly GCA_018584345.1 of Thuja plicata. NCBI lineage: Eukaryota > Viridiplantae > Streptophyta > Pinopsida > Cupressales > Cupressaceae > Thuja > Thuja plicata. Next base: position 389,955 of record MU226246.1, read on the forward strand.
CCCTGCATAATGATCCTTTACACTTACTTGTCCAGGTCCACAAAAACACTATCCATAGGGTCCTTGTTGATGATGGAGCTGGGTTAAACATCTATACTCTAAAATTAATCAAGCAACTGGGATATTCAGAATCAAGCATTGATGTCACAAGGAGGATAAATATCAGAGCTTATGATGAAGAGGAAAGGTCCTCTAAAGGTATTATCATTCTACCTATCTGTATCGGTCTAGTGGTAAAAAACACTCCCTTCCAGATCCTAGACCTTGAGTTGGGATACAACATGCTACTAGGGAGACCCTAGATACATGAAATGCAAGCCATACCTTTGATGTACCATCAATGCATCCAGTTCCCACACCAGGGAGAGGAAATCATCATAGAGGGAGATCCCAATCCTTTCCAATACTATAATGTTGTCCAAATCAGCATTGATAACCAGGTACCCTCAAACCAAGATGCCAACATCCTATCCTCTTCAGATTCAAATCCTAAGGATGTCACATGAACAATAGGAAAGATAACCATTAACAAAGATGCGAGTATCCCCTCCTCTTCAGATTCAAATCCTAAGGATGTCACACAGAAAGTGGGAAAAATATCCATCACTGACAAAGGCTGTGGTGAGTATAGATATGAAGAGGCTTTCACCATCATGCACATGACTCAGAGCCCGAGAACTTATGGAATGCCATAACCTATTATTACAATAGAAACTTCACAGCCTGTTCTATTCAGATGTCTGGCCACAACCTTTGTCAGATGGGGAGACATAGCGGAAGAAAAGCCATTTGAACAAGATATCAGTACATAGTTATACCAAGACCCACAAGAGACAATCTGACAAATCCTACCCTTATCAAACTATGGTAATGGTTATACAATGTTACAAAGATTCAGGTACAATGGTACAACCAGCTTGGGAGCAAGATAACAAGGCATAATGGAATTGTCTCTCCCACCAACCTAGAGAAACAAGAGAGGGTTGGGCTATGGACAACAAAGAACCAATCCTGTGATCCAAGACATCCAAGTCAACCAGGAACAAATAGTAGAGATGCACCGGAGGCACAACACAAAACATGTCTTGATAAGAAACATATTAGCATAGTTGTTGCTCGCCGAAGAGGGAACCACACAAACTTGAATAGACCTCCACATAGAAATCAATGATAATGAAGGAAGTGTGACATTTGATGAGAATTCTATTGAGACTAACTCCCATGAGTATGAGTGGAGATCCTTTCATGACTCTGAACCCTTGATCCCAAATTATTCCTTTCAGTCAGACACTATCATAAATCTCAAAAACTTATTTGACCAACTGTCCATTACCGAACAACCCTGCATAGATAAACATGTCATTTATCAAACCTCAAGTGGTGCATCCACATCACAGTCTAGTTTTTTAGTAACCACATCTATAGTCCCTTTCAGTCAACCAGAGTTAGACAACCTTGAAAGTATCTGTCTTATACATTCGGAGCTAATAGAGTGGGATCAACAAGGACCCCCTAATTTAGATATCTTTGAGAATGATGAGGCTATTGCTAATTTCATGGGACTTAGGGAAGGCATTCCATCAGGAGACCACAAGGCAGGCTTCTCCATTGACCTCAATGGAGTGGCATATTTTAGGGAGGCAGCTCCTCTTTCTAGTCCACAAAGGAAAAAAGAACAAAAAAATGATAAAAAGCTAAAACAAGACGTATCTTCTAGAGAAAACCTCACTGAGGTGCTAGAAGATGGAAAGAAGGAACTCCTCCCCTTGACAAAGGAAAAATTGACATTACTAGCAAAAGAAACAGAGGAAGTCAATTTTGGAGATGACAAGAACCCAAAGAACATATAATTGGAAAAATCACTGACCCCTGAGGAGAGAGAATAGTTTGTCAGCTTCTTTAAAGCAAGGATGATCAATTTTGCATGGTCCTACTCGGATATGCCAGGGTTAGATCCAGAGCTAGTACTACACCATCTCCCATTGCTACCCAACGCTAAACCTGTCAAGTAGAAGCTAAGAAAGATGCATCCCCATGTTGCATTACTAGTCAAGGTAGAGTTGAAAAATCTCCTAGATGCCAAGTTCATAAGACCAATACCATATACAGACTGGATATCTATCTTGGTTCCAGTTACAAAGCACAGTGGTCAGATACAGATTTGCACAGACTTCAAAGATCTCAACATAGCTTGTCCCAAGGATGACTTTCCCTTACCCAACATTGATATGATAGTAGATCTAACCACTGGACATCAAATGCTATCACTCATGGATGACTTTTCAGGGTATAATCAGATAAGGATCACACTAGAAGACCAACATAAAACAACTTTCACATGTCCTTGGGGAACTTATTTTTGGAACATCATGCCATTTGGTCTCAAGAATGCTGACACAAAATATCAAAGGGATATGACAACTATATTTCATGATCTCATCCTTAAAACATGGAAGACTATGTGGACGATATACTAGCCAAGTCAATGCTTTGCAAAGATCATCTACAAGTATTAGGACCAATCTTTGACAGAATGCAATAATTCAAGGTCTGTCTAAATCTAAAGAAATGTGCATTCGGTGTCACAGCAAGAAAGCTACTGGGGTTCATAGTGTCACATAGAGGCATCAAAGTAGACCCAAATAAAGTCAAATCAATATTGGACATGCCTCCACCATCGAGCCTGAGGCAACTAAGAGGGTTTCAAGGAAGGCTCCAATCAATCAGGCATTTCATACCTCAGCTAGCAGACAAGTGCCACCCATTTCAACGTATACTGCACAAAGATGTCAAATTCATATGGACTGAGCAATGCGAACAAGCATTCCAAATATTCAAGGACTACCTCCTCAAGTCTCCTATATTGGTGCCACCAGTCCAAGGTAGACCATTGCTTCTGTATATCTTAGTAATGGAGTTAGCATTAGGTGTACTCTTGGCAAAACATGATGATGTAGGTAAAGAAAGGGCCATCTACTATCTAAGAAGAACATTGGTTGGATATGAGCTCAACTATGCGCCAATTGAAAAGTCATGCCTTGTAGTTGTCTTCGCTTCCCAGAAGCTGAGACATTATATGTTGAGTCACCAAACAAAGTTGATTGCACATATTGATCCTTTAAAGTACCTCCTAAGCAAATCAGCACTCACTAGATGACTTGCGAAGGGGGTAATGATCTTAAGTGAGTTTGACATTGAGTACATAGACATAAAGGCCATCAAATGGAAAGTGATCGCGGATCAACTAGTAGAGGCACCCATTCAGGAGCATTAGCCTATTATTTCTGACTTCCCTGATGAATCTATCATGACACTACAACTAGCGATCAAGGTATGACAACTCTATTTTGATGGGTCGTGCATGAACCACGGTGTGGGGGCATGGATAGTGCTTATCACTCCCGATCATGATACAATTCCAAAGTCTTTTAGACTCAACTTCCCCTACACAAACAACATAGCAGAATATGAAGCACTGGTCATCAGTTTAAAGATAGCAATTCAATGGAGAATCAAGAACCTTAAGGTCTTTTGAGATTCATAGTTGGTCATCAGCCAAGTCAACAATGATTATACGACCAAAGACGAGAAGCTAATACCATACAAAGCACAGATGGAAACATTACGTACCAAGTTTCATTACATCTTCTTCGAGCAAGTCCCACAAGCATAGAACAAAGCTGTAGATGCAATGGCTACCATAACATCATTGATCAATATGCCAGTAATGAAACAAAATTCTAGTTTCTAGTAGAGCAACTCTTGGTGCCATCACATCAAGCATCCATCACAGAATCATCATGTGTCCTTGTTGGTCCTAAATACCCATGGTACCAAGATGTATACAACTACCTCCAAAATAATGTCTTACCTCCCAAATTATCTAGAAACCAGAGAAAGTCCCTCATCCTTCAAGCCTCTAGGTATACCATCCTCTCAACTACTTTATATATACGAAGTCTAGACAAAATGCTACTACAATGTCTCACTTCCACGGAATCCCATAAAGCTTTGTACGAGGTACATAAAGGAATTTGTGGAACCCACAGAGGTGGAAACAACTTAGCTAAGAAGATCATCCATATGGGATACTATTGGCCCACAATAGATTCAGATGCACACAAACATGTACAAAGGTGTAGACAGTGTTAGATTCATGGAGACTTCATCCATGCACCAGCCCAGGAACTAAATCATATCACATCACCATTGCCATTTTCCATGTGGGGATTTGACCTAGTGGGTAAAATTACACCTTCTTCAGTAAATGGACACAAATACATCATAGCAACGACAAAGTACTTCACCAAGTGGGTGGAAGAAATTCCTCACTTACATAACTGGAAAGAAAATAGCAATGTTCATACTTAACCACATTATCTGTCGATACGGAATCCCTCAAACTATCCTAACAGATCATGGTACACCTTTCTAGAACAAGGATGTTGAAGAGCTATGTGAACAGTTCCATATCAAACAAGGGTTCTCCTCATTTTATTACCCTCAAGGGAATGGCCAAGCCAAAGTTACAAACAAAATAATCTTGAAAATCTTGAAGAAAATAGTGAATGAATCAGGGCGAGACTGGCATTTACAGCTTAGTCCCGCATTATGGGCATACATAACTAGTGTGAGAACCCCTACAGGAGCCACTCCTTTCTCCATAGTCTATGGATCATAGGTGGTATTACCCCTTGAAGTGGAAATACCATCCCTAAGGATATCATTGAAGAACCTGATTACAGATGAAGACTACAGAGTAGCAAGGCTCAGTGAACTGGAGTTACTAGATGAAAGAAGATAGCGTGCCTTCAACCACTTACAAAGCTATCAAAATTGACTTAGAAGAAACTATCACAAGAAGGTTAAGCCATGAACATTTGAGGTAGGAGACATTGTCCTCATGGAAAATCAAAAGAACCAAGCAGAGCGAGTCAAACCTGGAAAGTTTGAGCCTAACTGGCTAGGACCATTTGTCATTGTAAACTCCACCTAGAGTAGGGCATTCATATTAGTGACACCAGAAGGAGATCAGCTCCCATGATACATCAACAACATGCACCTCAAGAGGTTTTACCCTTGAAGACTCTATGGTTAAGGCACCTATCTACATATCCAGAAAATACCAAAAAAATAAAAAAATAAAAAATTTACCTTGGTGAAAACCTGGCAAATAGGCGCCTTGGTGACAACATAAAAAATAAAAAAAAGCAAAAAAGTAAAGAGAATCAAAATCACTCTCTCAGTGAAAACTTGGCAAATAGGCGCTATTGAGTAGGTACCTTGGTGAAAACCTGGCAAACAGGTGCCAAGTGTTCAAATCCAGCTTCACCATCAATGAAATACCAAAAAGCTTGAGCACATTTCAAATGCAAGACTGACTACCCAAGCTATATCCAAAAATAAAAACCCCTCTGAGCACCAAGCACTTACCCATGGTTAATACTAGTCCACCAGACTAGGGGGTGATTCAAAATGTTCTGAAAAAATCCAAAAAAAATAATTAGAAAACTCATCGAAAATCCTAAAAAGATCAAAATGTTGTAAGAAAATCAATCTTCATAAAAAACATTCAAAAAATTACAAAATCCCAAGAAATAAAACCAACTCGATTATCATGAGAGCAAAGGGCGATCACACCTAGTCAATCAATGTCACAATCATCAGCTTTGCGAATCAGCATTGGGCTCATTTGACACAACTTTATCAATCTATCAAATCAATCAGCAAGCAACTGGCAACCAAGCCAATCTATCAATGTCACAATCATGAGCTTTGCAAACCAGCACGGGGCCCATCTGACATAGCTTGATCAGCTGCCAACATGATCACAATCAATCAATCAAATCATATCAATCGTCTTACACAGTGATGGATACACTCAAACCAGACAGGTCAGTCTTATATGAGTAATCTATTATTGAAACTAGACACACTCAAGCAATCAAGCCAATCAAGCCCCTATCCAAAGAGTCGAGCCAATCAAGAGAATCCAACTACATCAAGGAACCATCCAAAAATGTTGACTAGGTCAGCCAAGTCAGTTAGATATCAGTCTATATTTTGCAATTATGTTCTTATGCTACTCCAGGATCCACCATGTGAGGAGAGTACTTATGATAGATCATGACTTATTTTCTTTGATTGTTGTCTGTTGAATTTTCACTTTGATTTAAGGGCCATGATGATTTAGGATATGAGGTAGGCACTGTCACTTATCTGGCAGCCACGCAGTTCCTCGATCTGAGCTTAACCTTGGGAAATAATTGGACATTCCTTTTCTTTTATTTACTTGTTTGGTTTATAGAATCAAGAGCTCACAACACTATTCAGATGGACTCTGAGTATGTTGGAGTTCTATCTTGGTTTCTATGGTCTTTCCTTTATGTTGCAATCAAGAGCTCACAATGCTATCCAGATGGACTCTAGGGGCGTTGGAGTTCTATCTTGTTTGCTTTGGCTTTCCCTTTCGGAATCAAGAGCTTGCGATGTTATCCAGATGGACTCTGGGTGAATGGAGTTCTATCTTGGTTCCTTTGTTTCAAGTTTTTTCAGATGATAAAGAGGTATCCAGATGGTCAATATCCGGGTGCTTTTGGCTCTTTTTCTTTTCAAACAGGGAACATAGTTGAACCTAGATGGTCAATATTTGGGTGCACTAGGTTCTCTTTCTATTCAATCTCTCTACTCCTTCCGCTATCAAGAGGTCATGGCGGTATCCAGGTGGTATGTGATCTGGATACATTGGACTCTCTTTGGAATGTAGAAAATACAAAAAAAAAGATGCAATGATGACAAATATTGGAAATATGGGCAGCGACTTGGGACATTCATCCTTTCTATCAAATCATATCTATCAAAAAAGCAAAAAAAAAGTCCTTTATATCATTCCATTCTAATAGATCAATCTCAGAGAACATCTATTCAAACTAACTTCTTTCTAATTAACACATGCATTACTCAGATATTTTGTGCATAATAGATTGCATTCATTTCATTTAAGTACATCAGAAAATGAAAAAAAATATAGTAGTTGCATACATGGTAAATCATAAATCACATGCATCCATAAGCATCTCATGTAAACATGCAATTCATTTCCACCATCCTGCATATACATGTCAGTATCATAGGAAAATTAAATCATCCATCTACGAGTCTGCATAATAGAATTATATTGCATATACATCTCATTAGCTAAACCACCAAATCATGTAGAATCATACATATAGCAGGTAAACCAAGACACATCATATCAAACACACTAGCTGCATCTCATATAAATCAATCTATCTGAGTATAATGAACGGTCACAAGTCTGAACAAAGGAAGGTAATCAACATATATATCAATAAATATCAGTGTGTTAGGATACAAAAATGGATACTACTCAGAGTATATCAAATGACATCACTACAAAAATGGTACATGATACATAATGGGATCAACATGTGCTACCCCCACCCTCGCCAGGAGGTGGATGAGGGGGTGGCATATCAGAAGCTGGTCTTTGGGATGAACTAGGAGGTCCAATACCACTTCTTTGTGATCGCTGGGCCCTGCTCGATCTTTGGGAAGTTGTGTAACTGGGCACCCTCTGCTCTGCAGGAACTGCACCCTCATAATGGCACCTCCAATACTTGATCTCTCTCTGGGCATCACACCTAGATCTATAGTATTGGTCAAGGACATCTCAGTGAGAGGTGTCCTATACACTGTCAATAAATGACTGAACCTCTGCTAGAGCCTGTCGCTCTCTAGACTCGACCGCTATAACCCGGGCCTCCAATGCTGTAGCACAGGCATTAGCAGAAGCAAGCTTGGCCTAGAGATCCTGCACCTGTTGGGTGAGCCACTCCAACTCTGAGGGATCTACCTCCATACCTCCCATAGCCATGCCCATCTCCCCCTCCTTAGCCCTATCTCCCAAACCCTCATCTCCCCTCCCCCTCACCACCCAGGAGTCATCATCACTCTCTGAACTCTCCCTAGTACTGCTGCCAGTACTGCCACTATCAGTTGAGGAACTGATATCTGCACTCTGCTCATCTAGAGCCTCCACATCTATATCCCCAACCTCAACATCCACATCCTCTATCACTACCCTGTCCTCCTCTCTTAGAGCCAAAACAACACCAGTCCGCCGGTGTACTCTCTGCACCAACCGGGGTGCCTCCTCCTCCATAGCCTCCTCATCCTCTAAAATAGTGCTCAAACCAACACTCAGAGTACTAGTCTGACCACCACTCTAGACACCTCTAGTCCTCACTCCACCACCAGCACCCCCAGGACTAGGATCATCTCCCATCCCCTGTCCTCCATCTCTCCCCCCATCCCTACCTCCATCACGACCCCAAATCTACCTCCAGCTCGACCACCATCCCAACCTCCCCTGCCTCATTGTACCTACTGGGCCCTCCTCATAATAGTCCTAGCAACAAGATTAGAGACATCTGTCAGTGAAATTGGTTGGGATTGCACCCAATGAGCATCATACTATGGTGTGGTGCCTGCAAAAGATCAAATTCATGTATCAGTACCACAATAGAGGAAGACAGGGTATAACAAAGCAGATAACCAAGTATCAGAAAGCAGTAAGGAAATTACATCAACAATTAGAAAACAATACAAACCTGCATCTATAGTACCCAAATGCCATGTCCATGCAATAGGAAGTAAACCTGCAAACTTAGTATGGGCAACATTGAGTGATACGACACCACCCCAGACGGTAGAGTCCCTTGACCTACGAGCAAAGTAAGCATAAGAATCAGACATGTCCTACCACTCTTTGAACTGACGCAAAACCCTATCGGTGTTGTGAAAGTCAATCATATGAACATGGTCAGTAACACATCCAATCAGATATCTCCGCTGATGATAGAAGGGAAGATGGACGTCCTCTCCATCCCAGACAGGGCAATCTCTATAAGGCCTCCAAATGAAGTAAGGAATCATATCCAGCAACTAGTGCCAATACATCAAATGACCCATGTGGGTCTACACAATGGCTCCATCATACATATATGCATAAGGCCTATCGGGTGGTAAAGCACGCATACCAACAGGGCAGAAAACAACTATGTGCTCCCATGCCCATATCTGAAGGAGGGTCGCACCATAGCCGAGCAACTTACCATTAAGGTAAGCCACATATGAAAGTGCATGTGAGCCAACATGCATGGCCCCCAAGCATAAATAGTATGGTCTCTGACCATACTCTGCAACACAGTACCAAAACCGACAGAAAATCCACGATGCCGACGATCAGGGCATAAGATGCCACAAATCAGGCTGCCTAGTAAGGTAGATAGTCTATCAAGGCCCAAACCAAATATAGACCATGGAATATCATAAGCACTAGACAATCCAAGTTGATCCTGGGGCAATCCAGAAAGCTCTATCAAATAAACAATACCAGATCGGGTGGCATACTCAACAAGCACACCCTGGATCGGAAGCTGGAGGATGTAGTACACATCCTCCAATGTGAAAATAAACTCACTAGTGGGTAACCAGAAAGTGCATGTATTAGAATGCCAATGCTCTATAAGAGCGAAGATCAGACCCCTATTGGTCGTGATCTCTAGCATATAGCAAGTCCAATAGAATCCTAGGTCCCTAAGTACTGACCTCTCATCCTCTGAGAGCTGGAACCTGTAAACAAGACCCGTTGGTCTCAACTCTCGACAGTGCAGAATCCACCCGGTGAACTACACACAGAAATAAATCAGACAACTATCAGTACCAGTCATACAGGAAAGTATCAGAAGCCAGAATATATAGATATCAGACAAAGAAATCAGGCAGATAGTTCTAATGATTGCGATAATCAAACCTACAAAAGTGGTACACTAATGCGATTGCGAAACATATCAATCAAATGTGGCACATAAACATCAATTACGACATAAAAACTACTCAAGTGCGGCACACTTATCATTTGTGGCACTAAGCCTGCAATTGCGACATTTAAACCGCAATTGCGGCAAAACCGCAGACGATTGCGACACAACAGGCAAAAAATCAGAAAACTACAAATTTTAAAAGCAATAAATGAGGGCATTAATGACATGAAAAGCGATAAAACTCAATGGACGTCCTACACCAGATGGTCTCTAATAGGTATGGACTTGGTCGGATATATGTGTCACACCAGGAAGGCCCTCCATTGCAGGAAAATAGGAGAAAAAAGTAGAGAAAACTAAAGTAAAACTCACGAAGATATCAAGAGCTCCAAGATCGCAATGTGACATTTGAATGACCCTCTTGGCTACTTATAGGGATTTTTAGAAATCCTAATTTCACAAGGAGGTCCATTTTTTTCTTCCCGGTCCCTAGAAACTTCCACACTGTATATTAGGGGCAATATAAGACATTTTTTCAAATCAGTCAGCTACCCAGATTCAGATATTGCAGTTTCAACAAATTAACGCTCATGTCGTGACTTTTCGCTCAAATTTGTTGAGGGGGCATAAATACACCTACTATCGCCGGGGCAAGCTAGGGCAAGATCAAAATCAAAGAATCTTTGACACACTGCGACAAGTCACATCGCATCAAAGAGGGACAAATGTAGACAACCAAAAATGGACAGGCTTGCGACTTTACATTAAAAACACTAATTTTCATCTATTAATTAATGATTTTTTAATCATAAATTAATCATATATTTTCCTCTAAATTCATTCCCCAAATCATCTAATCAAATTCCCAAAATTAATTAAATAATTAATTTTATTTAATTAATTAGCCTTAATTAAATAATTACCATTAATTAATTAATTAAATTCAATTTCCTATAGTTTAATTTCAAATATTTAAACTTACTAATTAAATTCTTCCAAACTAAATTAATTTAATTTCATTCAATAAAGAAATTCTAAATAAAAAAGAATTCAATTATCTCACATGTTGAAAACTTTAATTAAATAAATGAATTAAATAATCATTTATCTTCAAAGAGATAACTCCAATCAGATCACATGGGTTACTCCACCCATCTCTCCAATCCACATGAGTAACTTCACCCACCTCTTCAGTTCAAAAAGGTAACTCACAATTAGCTCTTCAGTCAACCAAACTCTATCTCCTCTTTACCAATTGAAGAGGTGGAGTTTACTGATGGCTTCTCTAGTTCCTTTTAATCTCAACCGTTCATCTCCCTATCTCTGGGATTGATCTCAACCGTTCATCTCATCCTCAAATCCTATATAATAAACCCTTCATAACCATTTGAAGGATCCAGGATTTCAAGCTCTCGTGTGCCATTACTATGTCAGTTTGGTTCTAGCATTCAAGCCATTTTGCGATCACACACTCGTTTCAATTAGCAAATTCTCGACACTTCTCAAGTCATAGACGTTGCCCACACCAATACTGAGCATCAAGAACAACGTTTCAGAAGGAGTAGAGAGAGATAATAGAAGCTTCAAGCGCTTTGGGGTTTGCATTCATTTGTTTTACTTTCTTGTGCTTGTACATTTTATTGGTTACGTTTCAAGTTATTCGTTTTAGTAGTTCTTGTGTGCTTGATTTACATCATTTGAAAACCTTTGCTACTAACCCTTGCCTTTGGAAAGCTTGGGAACCACAGATCATGATTGAAGGAGGCGTACAATATCATCCTATATAAATAATATATGTATTATATTATATATTATATAAATAATATATGTTATATTATATTATATATAATATATATTATAATATAATATTAAATAATATAATATTATCATATTATAATATTACAATATTACACACACACACACACACATAGCCCCACATTGCTATTAATAAATCTTTTGTTTTAGGTATTTGATATCGGATACATATTTGATATTGGATCCATATTCGATATCAGATACTTGTGGATATAAATCCACAAAAAGCAATAGCCGTGGGTCATTGTTACCCATGAATGTGCATAAAAAATGTCAACTTTGGATCCGATATCAGACAAGAATCTAATATCCGATCAAAATAGAGTAATTTTTTCACAAATCCACCACTAGGTATGAGTTTTATTGTGTTTTTATCTATTTTTGCAGTTATTTGGATTTTTGAGTTTAATTTTTGGTATTTTGGTTAAAACTAGGTTTTTAAATTTGAAATTATTTCTATTGTTTAAACTTCATGTTAATTATATGAATTTGTAACTTAATCAAGTATGGAAGATCATACTGATAATCCTGATCTTGGAAATCCACCCCCCCCCGCCAAAAAATAAAAAAATAAAAAAATCCATAGCCTGAAAACCCACATCCTGTAGATCCACATGCACAAAACCCTCCAGTTATAAACCCTCAGCCTATAGAAGACCTTATAACCAATAATTTGAATTAGTTGAGGGGTATCATAAATGTGTATAATAGATTCCCTAGATTAGGCCCAATGTTTCCTACATTGGATTCTATAATAGAGAATATGGAGACCCTCATCATGCAACATAATGCTGCACTTCGATGGCGAGATGCCATGCATGCTTAGCTTAACACGAGGTCTTCATTAAAGGGGAAGTACACTATCACATGGGTTCATATTGGGGGGTTTAAAATGGGCAAAAAGGGGGGCAATATATAGCCTAAATATGGGGGAGGGGGTTTTTTTTGGGGTGGGGGTGGGGGTTTATATAGGATAATAGGTGTGGTGGGTATTGGAGGGGGAGTTACAAAAAGGGAGTTTTGGGCAATAATTTTTAAAAAAAGGGGGATTCTTTAGTATGCCATGATCGCACGTGCTATGATTCAGGTTCACTTTAAGTGAAGTTCCCGTGCAGTTTAATGATCAACTAGATTATAATGGGGTGAAGGCACTTGGAATAGTGAAATAACAAATGGATTCCCTATTTGTGAATCCCTATATTGGACATTCATGTGATCCCAGAAACCAAAGTTGTCCATGAAATGGTGCATGAATGGTGCTATGCGAGACAACTTCTGGGATTTTTGGTGGATGGTTTTTGATAAACCACCCAACAACAATATGGATGTCCCATTTTATTTCCTTAAAAAACTATATGTTGAGTTTGTGCTAGATCATCATGTGAACTAATGGAGTATGAGATCATTCATGGGCATATGAAGAGGCTAGCCTCAGGATACACCATGGGCACATCGAGTAGTACAGTTACCATATGTTCCCCCTCCTCTCATTTCTCCCCCTCCTATAGTGAAGCATCCATATATTTTTGCATAGGCTGCCTCAGAGACCATTAGGGCCATTCACACTTTGAGTGGTCATTTGGTTAGGCAAACTATATCACTGGTGCAACCATGTGTTGATAATGCTGGCACTGGATCTGGTGGCACTGATGCATCCTCCTTGGGTGTACATATTTGTGTGCCCCATACTTGCACTATGTGCAAGAATATGCTTGGGTCCCCTCGATCAACCTGTCAAGGATCCTATGGACACAATAGACTATGAGGTGAATGATATGGTTAGTGCACCATATGTCATGACAATGACCGAAACATACTCTAGAGAGTCCTCTTATGCAATAGATAAGGAGGCACAACCATCTTTCATTCCTAATGTTATGGTAAGACTTAACATTTAATGTCATAGTGTATTTAATTTTAAATTAATATTTTTCTTAGAAAAATTATTATGATTGCACACACACACACACACACACACACACACACACACACACACACACACACACACACACACACACAGAGTTTTTTTATGTTTAGTTGATGATAGAGGAGGAGATAAGACATGTGTTAGATGCTACACTCTCGACCATTTCATTTGGCCTTGATAGCTCTATGGTATATATTTTTTCACTCGATTGTTTACCACTTTTATTAGTATACATGTTTGTCATTTGAATTATGATAATTAAAAATCACATACTGATTAACATTTTCATTTTATTTTTCTCTTGTAGGTTTCACCTACTAGTAGCGGGGTGCAATGTGAGGGGGTTGCAACGACACACACTAACAAGGGGAAGGTAATTAAGAGTTTGAGAATGATTATGCATGTACTTATTAATCATGTGTACTAATGTTTATTTAACAGAGATTGATGTCCGAGGATGACATGACACAAGTTCAGGAGCCTAGCCTCTCAGCCATTTCATTTGGCCATGATAGACACATGGTATATATATTTCTATATTTATTTGTTTACATTTTTGTATCAAGTATAAATACTTGTCATTTTAAATGTCATTATTTTAAGTACATATGAACTAAGATTTTTGTCTTATTTTACTCTTGTAGGTAACACCTAGTGCAAGGGAGGTAGAACTCGAAGAATTCACATCCTTGTTGATTGCACTGACATTGCTAGAAGAAGGTCTACTAGAGGTAATTTTTCATTTTAATTCAAGCTCTTAGTAAATTTATTTTACTATCACTGATAACTTTATAGGATAACTTGTATCACTTTCATGGTTGCGAACATATATAGGTCAACATTACCACTATTAGTGACATCCCTTTGCTACCAAGAACATATTCTAGGACTCCTGATTGCATGAAGAGATGTAGAGTTGAGGTATACGAGAATTTAATTTTAAATTTCAATTAAATAGTTCAATGTATGTTAATTTTGATGTTAATTTTCTGTTTGTAAATCATATAATTTAAGTAATCTCAATTATGGTTTGAATTTTTTTGTTTGTTTAAGATCCTTCAGAACCAAAGAATACTTTGAAGAGGCTACATTTTGATGATCCACTAGTAGGATGTCATAGAGACATTTAGTTCTAGAGATTTTGAGATGGCATATGCCACATTTGTTAGAACTTTGTTCAAGTTGACATTTATGCCATATTTGTATATGGAGATACATACTTAAAAAAAAATCACATATAGAATATGCATTTTTACATAATTTCTTTTGCATATGTAGTAGATGTATTATTCATGTTTATGAAATCATTACATAGTTTTTGGTATGCGATTGTCGTTGTTACTATGTTTCAATAATATTTGATGTTTTTGAATGATATTTTTTATTATGTTTCCATAATATTTGATGTGTTTCCATAATATTTGATATTTTTTGATAATATTCTATGCAATGTCCTCTACTAGGAGGCTATCAATTTTCAATGATTAACAAACATCATTGTACATTTAAATAAGATCAAATTAAGAAATATTGAATGGTCCATAACACATTTGGTAGTTAACATACTTAACATACATAGTTGACATTTGGATTTACTTGTTGTAGGGTGCTTCACACCAATCTACAAGTAGGATCCCTCAAGGATTCAAAACCCCATCTATATTTCATCTTCAGATTCACCTACATTGTTATGTTAGTGAATTCTTTGATATGTTAGTGAATGATGATTGAATGAATATAGAGTTTATATATTGAGGAGCGATGATCCCTTATTCCATACATTCAAAAAATGACTTCCCCTCCTATTTATATCTTTATAATGCAAGAGTCACAAGCTTTCATTATTAAAACCTTTCCAGAGAGTCACAATTGTTCATCCTTTATGCCATTTGAAAGAGTTGTAATCTTTCATAACTACCACCTTTTGAGAGAGTCACACAAGTTGACAATGGTGCAAGGTAGCTCAAATATTGTTTTTTTTTCATGGGCGCAAACTGCTAGCACAAACATGTCTAGTTGGGCAGGTTTACCCTAGGCATCATCCTGTTTTGGCTCCCCACACGCTGAAATTTTTGATGCCATACCCTATTGACAATGTCCCTTAAGTGCCCTAAGTGCATAAAAGTGACAAAATTTGACAAGCTATTTCTCCCAATCCATGACACCTACAAATAATCTCTCTTAACATATAGGATCGTGAGAGACCCCTATACTTTAACCTGTCTCATAATTTCAAGACTCAAAGTGATTTTCGTAGGGTAGAAATTTTTCTGTCGATGGAAAAATCATTAAATATATTCAATGGAAAGTTGCAAGGTAGCCAAAATCTCTCAGTGTTTTTCATGGGTGTAAACTGCCATCATGAACACATCCAGTTGGGTAGTTTTACCCTAGGCATGGTCCCGTTTTGGTTCCCCACTCAGGGGAACGCTCGGTGCCATACCCTACTGGCAATGTCTCTTAAGTGCCCTAAGTTTACAAAAGTAGTGAACTTTGATGGGATATCTTTCCCAATCCATGATACCTACAAATGATCTTTCTAAATGTATAGGATTGTGAGAGGCCTCTACAATAACCTATCTCATAATTTCAAAACTTGAAGTGGTTTTCATAGGGTAGTAATTTTTATGTCGATGCAAAAATTGTCAAATGCATTCAATGGAGTGTTGAAAGGTAGCCCAAATCTCTCTATGTTCATCATGGGCACAAAATACCAGCACAAACACTTCCGATTGGGTAGGTTTACCGTAGGCATGTTTGGCTCCCCACTCACTGGAACACTTAGCGCCTTACCCTATCGACAATGTCCCTTAAGTGCTCTAAGTGCACAAAAAATAAAAATCTTTGACGAGATATTTATCCCAATCTGTGGTACCTATGAATAATCTATCTGAACATATAATATTGTGAGAGGCCCCTCTATAATAAACTATCTCATAATTTCAAGAATCAAAGTGGTTTTTGTAGGGAAACATTTTTTTTGTCGATGCAAAAATCATTAGACGCATTCAATGGAAAGTTGCAAGGTAGCCCAAATCTCACTTTGTTCATCGTTGGCACAAACTGCCAGTACAGATGCATCCAGTTGGGTGGGTTTACCCTAGGAATGATACTATTTTATCTCCCCACTATCTAGAATGCTTGATGCCATACCCTACCAATAATGTCCCTTAAGTGCACAAAAGTGATGAACTTTGACAGACTATTTCTCCCAATCTATGGCACCAAAAAGTGATCCATTTGAATGTATAGGATCATGAGAGGCCCCTCTATAATAACCTATCTCATAATTTCAAGAATAAAAGTGGTTTTTGTAGGGAAAATATTTTTCTATCGATGCAAAAATTGTCAGAAGTATTCAATGAAAAGTTGCAAGGTATCCCAAATTTTGCCCTATTTGTCATGGGCCCAAATTGCCACTACAAATCTATTTGGTTTGGAATTTTTACACTAGGCATGGTCCTATTTTGGCTCCCCACTCGCCATAATTCTTGGCTCCATACCCTACTGACGATGTCTCTTAAGTGCCCTAAGTGCACAAAAATGAAACTTTGACGGGTTATTTCTCCCAATCCGTGATACCTATGAATGATCCATCTGAACGTATAGGATCACAAGAGGCATCTCTATAATAACCTATCTCATAATTTAAAGACACAAAGTGTTTATTGTAGGGTAGCATTTTTTCTATTGATGCAAAAATTATCATATGCATTCAATAGAAAGTTGCAAGGTAGCCCAAATCTAGTTCTTTTCATCGTGGGCACAAATCACCAGCACAAAAATGTTTGGCTGGGTGTGTTTACCCTAGGCATGGTCCTTTTTTGTTTCCCCACTCGCTGAAACGCTCGATGCCATACCCTACTAGGGATGTCCCTTAAGTGCCCTAAGTGCACAAAAGTGAAAAAATTTGAAGGGATATTTCTCCCAATCCATGGCACCTAAAAATGATCTATCTAAACATATAGGATCATGAGATACCCCTCTAAAATAAAATATCTCAGAATTTCAAGACTCGAAGTGGTTTTCGTAGGGTGGCAATTTTTCTATCGATGCAAAAATCATTAGATGCATTCAATGTAAAGTTGCAAGGTAGCCCAAATCCCACTTTGTTTGATATGGGTGCAAACTGCCAACACAAACATGTCAGGTTGAGCGGGTTTACCCTAGGCATGGTCCTATTTGAGCTCTCCACTCATCGAAACGCTCAACGCCATACCCTACTAGTGATGTCCCCTAAGTTCCCTAAGTGCACAAAAGTGATGAGCTTTGATAGGCTATTTATCCCAATATCTGGCACCCATGAATGATTCATTTGAACATATAGGATCGCGAGAGGCCCCTCTACAATAACCTATCTAAAAATTTCAAGACTCAAATTGGTTTTTGTAGGGAAACAATTTTTATCTTGTTATAAAATTGTTAGATGCATTCAATGGAAAGTTGCAAGGTAGCCCAAATCTTTCTCTGTTTGTTGTGGGTACAAAATGAAACCATGAAAACATCTAGTTGGGTAGGTTTACCCTAGGCATGGTCTCATTTTGGCTCCCCACTCGCTAGAATGATCGACGTCATACCCTACTAGTGATATCTCTTAAGTGCCCTAATGAACCTAAGCGATTTCTAGAACCTATGATATTCGTAATGAACCTAGAACAATCTTAATATACCTAATGCAATCATAGTATACCTAGGAAAACCCTAATGAACCTAGGAAAACCTATCAACACCCATAATGAAATAGGGCAGCCGTAATGATACATTATAAGAGATTAATAAACAAACTAGGATACATAATGAACACATTACAAGATATTCTCCAACACATTAACATGAAATCTTATTAGAGATTGATGTTTTGTCATTTCACATCAGAAATAAAAATGTACTAGATCATGTACAAATACATCAATTCTATTAAAAAATACTAGATACTCATGTCTTTATGCTTTCCCGTGTCCTCATGCATACATGCATCACATATCATCAATACAACTACATCACGTACTAATATATTTTGGAGATGTATAATGTTCATTTAGTTCATCAACATTATTTTCTATGTCAATCCCAAATTGAATGTCTTGTGCAACATTTTCATGACCAATCTCTACATTTTCATTCCCAAATTGAAGATCTTGCACAACATTTTCATTCCCAATATCTACATTTTCATTCTCAATCATTATATTTTCATTCTCAATCACTACACTTTCATTCCAAATCTCTACATTTTCATTCTTAATATCTACATTTTCATTCCCAATCTATAAATTTTCATTCTCAATCTCTAAATTTAATTCATTCTCAATCTCAACATTTTCATTCCCAGTCTCTAAATTTTCATTCCCAAACTCTACATTTTCATTCTCATTATCAAAATTATACTTAATATTTTCAAATTCAATCTCCTCTTCATTTGAAATAACATTTATGGTTATACTTAGGGCCTCACCTTCACTGATATTTAACATAGCTTGTCTCCTCTTCCTATGATTTTCCCTATCTCTTTTTCTATATGCTTTAATTTCATCTTTTGTAAGCTTTCTCTTTAGTTTATTCTTTCAATGACTGTTGCTCCCCATTGCAACTACAAAAGGATGATGGATAATGATTTCCAATGAAAAATTTGTGAAAAGATTCCCCAAAATCCTTATTTTGTCTGATGTTGTTTGAAAACCCGTGAATGTCACCACAAAAAGAATGTAGGGACTGTTGGAATCACCAAAATGGCCCACTGCCCCATATTGTATAGCAGGTATCAAATATTAGCTAGGTATTTCATATCAGATACCCTTATGATATTCGATACCTTTGGTATGAAAATTTTACAAACTTTCCACTGGTGCCAATATTTGACCATTGGTGCCATTGTCAAAAGTATCTGATACCTCTATTATGAATTCCAAACTTTCAAATCTTAATGTATTATATATGTAATGCATTTAATATGGATTAGAGAGAGAGAGAGAGAGAGAGAGAGAGAGAGAGGTCTCATATTTCCACACACCAACTTATAATGTTAGGGGGCTTTGAATTATTATAATATATATTTACTTCAAGAGTGTTTTAACGATGAGTTTTCAAAATATATAATAACCGTCCTAGCAGCCATACCGATGCAAGAGGATTGAACATATCATTTCTTACTCGTATTTAATTCTTAGTTCATGACTATTTTTCTCCGAAGTCTTTTGTTGTTGCACGAAAAAAGGATTGAAAACATAGTACAATATCTAAGTGTGAGATTTTAACATATAACTTATAATATATATAATATAATATATCATTTTTATATTATTTAATATGTATAGTATAATATTATAAAATATAAAATATAATATTATATGTTACAATATCATATATTATAATATATAATATTAGATATTATAATATTATAACATATATTATTATATTATAGTAATATATAGTATATATCATATATATGAAAATAAATATATACATATGCATTAGATATCCGATATGTATAAGATATTGGATACCTATCCGATATCCGTTACCTCTGATACAAATCTGCAACCTAGAGATTTTCCTTAGGATTGCTACGAGTTTTGGCTTGGGAATGCCAAACTTGGAAAGTCGACCCAATAAATGTATTTTTGAAATCTCCTTGTGTTTCTAGACTTTGACCATGTAGTTGGCGACTTTTTTATCCAAAATTGATGAAACAAAAAGGGCTACTTGAGAAGATTCTCATTTTTCCACCAATATAAATTTTGTAAAATTTTGATTTTAATAAATAATTATTATTTATTTTCTAATTAGATTACATCTAAAGTCCTAATTGATAGGTTGATTGAAAAATATCTATAACTTCCAAACGGTATAACATTTTTCAAATCCGAAACATGCTTCACATACTACAAGGGATTTTTTATTATTAAGTTTTGACCAAGTTAAGGTGGCTAGACACATGAGTTTTTATATTCCAAAATAGTTGTAGTAAAAAAATCATAATTAATTAATTATTTTGAAAAAAATTACAAAAAAATATTTTTCACATCGAGACACAAGTCTCCTACTTATATCTAGAATCTTATAAAAAAATATTATCATTTGATTGTGGTTAGGGTGGTCAAACATACACCTACATACTACTGCATTGAAATTTCAAATTTTCACCAAATAGATTATTTTTTTTCAAAAAATAACTAGTAGCTTAGAAACTACATTTAATTTTCCTACAAATTCCCTTGCTACATATTTTTGATATAAAGTATTTAACCTATTGAAATTTTTATGTCAAGTTGCTTAACTTTATTTTTTTGAAATTTCATTGTCACTTAATGGCCTACTTTGGCCCCCCATGATCTTGCATGTGCTCTAGTCCTAAATCATACTTAACTATAATTATATACTTTTTAAAATAAGTCTTCTAAGTTACTTCAATCAACCACGTTGAACAAATGGGAGTATCACACACACACACACACACACACACACACACAAAGTGATTTGTTGATACCTCAATTATAACTATAATTATCATTAAAATTCTTTTGAGGATAACATAACTTGATTCGTATATATAAGTTCATCAATAAGAAACTAACAATAAAGGTTGGACAAGGTTCTATTGAATGGTATATATGTTGTTGATAGGTTGTTTATTTACGCATTGCATAGCATCATGACTAAAATAACTCTTAGAGGTGCTTAAAAGAAGATAGAATGAGTTCCTACAAAAATAAATAGGTTGCTCCTTAACCAATGAGTAAGGATATTTATAACAAGTTGACTATAAGATCTTTTAGCATGACCCATAAAAGTGACTACCAGACCATAATACTTAATTATATTTAATGTCTACTTTCTACCCCAACCAAGATTTAGACTTATGTAGAAGGGGTCATATTGATTTAATATTTATTTATCCAAGTTGTGCTACCAGTCCTAATCTTGCTTGCAAGATAATATCATTAGGGTATCTACTATAGAACATTTCATAATAAGTGCTAGTTGATTATGCTTAGAATACCATTTAATTTTTTTTCCTTGTATGGTGAGCATTGTGAATCAAATTTTTACTCCTAAAGAGATTTTTTTGTCATTAGTATTCTACAAAGTCATATAGGGAAGTCATAGAATGGAGGAGACACATGATGAATTATAACTGATTGAATGTTTGAAGATGTTAAGTTGATGATCACAGAGCTGTAGAAATTTAATACAAAACATTAAATCAGTTAATGTATTGTATTGTCATTGATGTCAACTTGATATAGTCTGATTGGTTGTATACATAATGTCAAAGAATTCAAAGAACCAGAGAGATAAATGTTATGCTATTAGTAATACATAAAAGTTCAGTATACACTAAGTGACAAAAAACACTGACGGACAGTGCACCCCGACAGATAGAGAACCCCGAGAGAAGAGTCATAGTGATACCCGAGCAAGCACTACCGATGAGTAGAACCACAATGTTACCCAATGGATAGACAACACCAACGGACAAAGATACTCGAGGAAAACTAAAGTCAAGACCAAGCTAACAAGGAGTTAAACACCAAAAATAACTGAAGTTCAGAAATGAAAAAAGACTTAGCTGGAAAGAGCTAAAGATGGAGTTAACTGGTTGATTAGATTGTTTTCATCAACAAGTTAAAGGCCATAGATAAGCTAGAGTTTTAAAGTTGTTTTATTCCAGTTGTCAAGGAGAAATCTACGGGATAAAACTGAAGTATGCTTTAAAGCGAGAATGGCGAGATTTATGGATCACGTCAAGAACAAGAAAGACAAAGACCTAGAAATGGTGAAATCATGTATATAAGAGAGACAAGATAATTCCTTATGAATTAGGGGAGTGAATAGAGAAGAAGATGCTAAAAAGAATAATGGTGAAGAAAGACTCCATATAGTCCTGATCAAACAAGCTGAAGAACATAGCTAATATTTCTGTGGACACCGAGCAATAGAAAAGCACTACATCACCAAGAAGAAAGTAGCGGATCAAAGGTATTAAAGAGAAACATTGATCAGAAAGGTATTATGAGCTTACAATAGATCTGAAAATCTGCAAGTCTAAGTTGTATTTATGAACAAATCATATATTGTTTTAGTTTAACCATTGGATCAGAAAGTATCTTAACCGAGAAGGAATTAACAATCCTTTATATATTGAGATACATCCCAAGGAGTATCAAAAGGTTTATCATGAAGATAGCATAGTTGTTAGTAATAACTGAGGAGGGGTGGGGGGGGGGGGGGGGAATCAATGGNGGGTGAATCAATGGCCTCAAATTTATCCTTCAAACTTAACCACCAATCTATAAATCTCAGATTATTAAGTCCATACAAGATGAATGCCATGATATACTAATAATGATTAACTATCTATCAGTTTTCTCTGTCAATCATTATTCTTTCTTGAATACCGACAAGCAGTATAACTATTTACCGAAACTCAGTAAATAAGCAGAGTATATCGATCAATCTAGAGTTAGCTATGTAAGATGAAAAATAGTAAAGAAATGAATCATACACACATAACACATAAATTTTAAAATGGAAACCCTATTAAGGGAAAAAACCATTGGGATCGGTACCCCAAATTTTCACTCTTCTAAAGTGAGCCCTGTTAGGAGCCTACCCTGTTAAAGGTTACAAACACACTGTTAAATGTGACCTTGTTAGAGGATTTTATACATAGAGGTTGTAACTTAGTATTGGGCATCTATTGCTACCATCCTTGAATCAACCTCCTTCTTAGATTGTCAATAGGTATCAAGCAAGTCCAATGCTACTTTCATGAATCAACCTTTTTGGCACTCCTTGGGATGTACCTCAATATATAGAAGACTTTTAAGTTCTACTCAGTTAAGAGACTTGATGCTTCAATGGTTAAACTGAAACACTATGACCTATTCATATTGCAACTTTGAATTTCAGATTTTTAGATCTATTTAAGTACATTACCTCTTCGACCAAAGTATCAATTCAATCCTTGTGCTCCATACTTTTTGCTCTGTGATGCTGTGCTCACTGTTCTTCATCAATTTTTCTTCAGCATCCTCTTTCTATTCACTCCCCTCAATCCTTTTTGTAAATGAATTAAGCTTGTCTCTTATATAGAAATAATATTCATTGATTCTTGATTCTTGGCGTGATAAATAATCCAGCCAATTAGATTTAAAGCATAACTACTGATTTGTCTCGTAGATATCTTCTTGCTAGCTGTACAAATCATCTTTAAATCAATCACTTATCTTTGGTCGAATAAAACAAAGTAGACAACCAATTAAGTCTATTTTTAGCTCTGCTAGCTAGATATTTTGTCATTTTCTGAACTCTCAGTTATGTCGGTCACCACTGTAGTTAGTAATTGGCAACAACTGATAGATCTGTCGGTGAGACTCCAGTTGGCTTCCTGATCTCCATCCGTCAGGCATCATTGGAATTTTACTCGTCAGGCAAATCTATTTCTTTGGTCATCGGGCAACCTTCTGACTTTGCTCGTCGGGCATTCTGTAGTTTTTCTTCATCGAGAAACACTATGCTTCTGATCATCGGGTATCACTGTGACTGTTCTTCTTTGCTCTGTCCATCGGTGTGCACTCCATCGATGTTGTTTGTCACTTAGTGAGTACTTGTCTTTTATGCATTTCTGAAAGCATAACTCTGGTTCCTTTGGTTCTCTGGAGTCTTTGGCATTATGTACATGACCATATAGATGATATCAAGTCGACATCAATGAAAATACAGTCCATTAACTGATTTAATGACTTGCATTATCTTTCAACTTAACATTATCAAACATTCAATCAGTTACATGTCATCAATCTCTCCCTTTGGCATTGATGGTAACATACTATATTATCACACTATACTATTTCTAATACAATATGAAATACAACATTTGAAATTCATCAAACTACTAATCTTTTGTTCTGTTAACCGATAAATGTCTGACCATCGGTAAGCTTTGTTTTAGATTAGATTTGATTCTTTTAGCTCTTTGTCTTCTGATGTGTTGTGTTCTCTTCTTGTGTAAATTTCTCTCCCTTGACTGTTCTTCTCTTTTGATGTCTTTTCCTCTTGTCTGTAACTCTCCCTTTGTATAATCTTTCCATACAATTTCTCTCCCTAAGGATATAATCTCTCCCCATTGGAGTAATGTGATAATGGATAATCTTTCTCCTTTTACATAAAATCTCTCTCCTTTTACAGAAGGATGTGATAATATGGATACTCTCTCTCTCTCTCTCTCTCTCTCTCTCTCTCTCTCTCTCTCTCTCTCTCTCTCTCTCTCTCTCTTTNAATATGTATTCTCTCTCTCTCTCTCTCTCTCTCTCTCTCTCTCTCTCTCTCTCTCTCTCTCTCTCTCTCTCTCTCTTTGATAGCAATGCCAAACAAATATCTTCATAAATATTTGACATTAATGTCAAACTATCATTTCTTTCTATCCATAATATATTCCTTGAATTTCCCTTATCCATCAGCAATACAACAATATGCTCTGGTGCTCGGTGGTGTTATATACCTGTATGTATATAGATTTATCCTTGAAGTTCATCTCTTTTCTTGCATCAACATTAATGATATTTTGATAATATGTAGGTTGATGCAACCTTCTAGTCATTTTACTAACTGGTAGACAAGGGTTTGACCCCTAGTCTCTTTCTCAAGTATTCAAATGTATCCTTGGGCAGTGGCTTGGTGAAGATATAAGCTAATTGTTCTTTGGATTGCACGCACTCAAGTGTCACCTCCTTTGCTTGAACTTGTTCTCTTAAATAATGATACTTGATTGTAATGTGTTTAGTCTTAGCATGCATGACTAGATTCTTGGAAATGTTTATTGCACTGGTGTTATCACAATAGATAATTACTAGTTCTAGGATCTTCATATGCATACCTTCCAGTAACTATTTGATCCATGCAATATTTGAGCAATTTACAGCAGCAGCAATATACCCTTCTTTAGTAGTAGACTGAGAGATGCATGCTTGCTTTTTGCTAATCAATGTGACAAGTCTGTCACCCATAAATAATGCTCCTTTAGTTGTGCTCTTCTGGTCATCAAGTTTTCCAGCCCAATCAACGTCGGTAAACACCTTAAGTTCAAATTTGCCTTCTCTTTTATACCATAAGCCATATTCCTCGGTATTATTTAGATATCTTAAAATTATTTTCACAACAGTCATATGTGATTCCCTGGGGTTAGCAAAAAATCTAGAAACAATTCCTACTGCATGTGCAATATTTGGTCTAGTGTGTACAACATACATGAGTTTTCCAATCATTGATCTATACAAAGTTTGATTTACCTCTGATGTCTTGTCCTCCTTTGTTAACGTACAACTAGTAGCCATCGGTGTTCCAACTGGTTTGGAATCTTCCATCTTGAATATTTTCAGGACCTCTTTAATGTATTTGGACTGTGTAATGAAAATACCTTCACATTGTTGCATGATCTGTAGACCAAGAAAGAACTTGATCTCACCAAACATAGACATCTCAAACTATTTTCTCATCTCATTAGCAAATGATTTTAATAGCATATCATTACCTCCAAATACGATGTCATCAACAAATATTTTAGCAATCAAAGTGTTAGCATCAATATCTTCCTTTAAATAAAGATTACTGTTAAATCGATCAGATTTCCACAATCCATTGAGTTTATAGCTAGATTTCTGGTGTTGATTGTGTGTGTTGATGCTTAAAAACACACACAATCAACACCAGAAATCTAGCTATAAAGATTACTGTTTTCACTAGTCCTTACAAATCCAATACTTATAAGATAGGAATGAAGTCATTCATACCAAGATCTAGGAGCTTGTTTCAATCCATACAAGGCTTTATGAAGTCTACATACCATGTTTCTCTTGTCTGGATCTACAAACCCTTCTGGTTGCTCAATGTATACCTCTTCTTCAAGTATTCCATTTAGGAAT
>MU226246.1:420110-433310 GCA_018584345.1 Thuja plicata
ATCTATTTAAGTACATTACCTCTCTGACCAATGTATCAATTCAATCCTTGTGCTCCATACTTTCTTCTCTGTGATGTTGTGCTCACTGTTCGTCGGTGTCTGCAGAATTCCTTAGCTCTTCCTTCAGGTTGTTTGATTAGCACTGCATGAAGTTGTTCTTCATCAGTTTTTCTTCAACATCCTCTTTCTATTCACTCCCCTTAATCCCTTTTGTAAATGAATTAAGCTTGTCTCTTATATAGAAATAATATTCATTGATTCTTGATTCTTGATTCTTGGCATGATAAACAATCCAACCAATTAGATTTAAAGCATAACTCCTAATTTGTCTCGTAGATATTTTATTGCCAGCTATACAAATCATCTTTAAATCAATCACTCATCTCTGGTCAAATAAAACAAAGTAGACAACTATTTAAGTCTGTTTTTAGCTTTGCCAGCTAGATACTTTGTCATTTTATGAACTCTCAGTTTTTTCGGTCACCACTGCAGTTAGTTGTCGATGACAATTGATATATTTGTCAGTGAGACTCCAGTTAGCTTCGTGATCTCCATCTGTCGGGCATCATTGGAATTTTACTCGTCAGGAAACTCTGTTTCTTTGGTCGTCGGGCAACCTTCTAACTTTGCTCGTCGAGCATTCAGTAGTTTTGCTTCGTCAGGAAACACTATGCTTCTGATCATTGGGAATCACTATGACTGTTCTTCTTTTCTCTATCCGTCGGTGTGCACTCCATCGTTGTTGTTTTTCACTTAGTGAATACTTGTCTTTTATGCATTACAAAAAACATAACTCTGGTTTCTTTGGTTCTCTGATGTCTTTGACATTATGTACATGACCATACAGATGATATCAAGTTGACATCAGTGACAATATAGTCCATTAACTGATTTAATGACGTGCATTATTTTTCAACTTAACATTATCAAACATTCAATCAGTTACATGTCATTAATAGTGAATGCCAGATATCAAGTGATAAACTATTAGTGATAAATCCTCTAACAAGGTCACACTTAACAGTGTGTTTGTAACCTTTAACAAGGTTGGCCCTTCACTGAGCTCACTTCAGAAGAGTGAAAATTTTGGGTTACCAGTCCCAAATGGTTTTTCCCTACATAGGGTTTCCACATTAAAAATCCATGTGTCAAATGTGTTTATGATTCATTATTTTACTACTTTGCTTTGCACATTACTAAAACATGATTGATCGGTAAACACTAAGTTATTTACTGTATTTTTGTAAATACTAGACTGCTATTCGGTAAAGCTTAAGAATAAGGTTTAACAGTGAACTCCGAGTAGTAGTTATTTGATAAGATTATTTCAAGGCATACATCTTGTAGGACTGAAGATAACTAGAGGCTTATAATTGTGGTACTAAGTTTTTGGGTTGATTTATTGGATTATTTTTGAGGCCACTGATTCACCCCCCTCTCAGTTATTCTAACAATTGGTATCGGAGCTTGTGTGCTTAGAAAGGAAGGTTTCAAGACCTAAGCTAAAGATCACAAGATGAGCAAATGAGATGTGCCTAAGTTGAACAAGGACAACTTTGCATCATGGCAAAGCAGGATAAGACTCCACCTATTAGGTATTGGAAATGATGTTAATCAATACTTGGATACTGAATAGGTGTTGCCTATAGGACCTCACACACTTGATCAATTGAGAGAAAAGCATGAGCGCAATTCAATGATGATAGAACTTTCTTCCTCACTCTCCGATGCTGAATTTGAAGATGTTAAAACCCGCACCTCTGCAAAGCAAATGTGGGACAAATTGAAGCTAGTACATGGAGGAGATGCTAATGTGCTAAGAGCTAATGTAGAAACCTAAGAGGAAGGTTTTATGACCTAAGGATGAAAGAAGGAGAAAATATCACTCATTATAGTTGCAGAATCAAAGAGTTAGTCAATGCTATCTGAGGAGTTGGAGGTGTACTTGAAGAAGAAATAGTGGTAAGTAAAATTCTAAGAACCTTACTGCCTATATATTCTATTAGAGTATCTTCCATACAAGAAATGAGAGCAGTAGAAAATAATAATGTTACTCTAGATAGTCTTATTGGTAGACTTATTTTATTTGAGATGAATAACTTTGACAACAGTGTCTTACCATCTATTGAGTCTGCATTTAAATCTTCTTTGAAAATAAGTAAGCCAAGTCATAAACACACTATGAGGAATGATAGTGAAAGTGATAGTGATGATCAAGGAGTTGATGAGATTGAAGCACTAATGTCTAGAAGATTGCAGAGGAAAAGGTAGATACAAAGGTAAATTACCACTTGTATGTTTTAATTGTAAAGAGATTGGACACTTTGCTGCTAGATGTCCTAACAAAAGAAAAGAAGATAGAAGCAGTGACAGATCATATGAAAAGAAGTTTGACAGAGGTGATAACATAGATTATCAAAGCAACTGACTATCTGACAGAAGAGATACCCAAGACTACAAAGACAAAGGGAAGAAATCTTGTTACCTGGCTGAGAACAGAGCTAGAGATACTGACATTGAATCTGATGAATATATTGAGATGGTATTTGTTTCCATGAAGGATGATTCAGACGAAGAGGAAAGGTATGTTGAGACTATACTAATATCTAATGTTAGTAAGAATGATGTCTGGATTATAGATAGTGGCTACACTCACCACATGACTAGAGATAAAGAAAATTTTGAAACTTTTGAGTATTATAATGGTGGATCGGTAAGAATGGGTAATGACTCACCTTGTCCGATTGAAGGTAAAGGAACCTTAACGTTAAATAATTTGATCATATGTGAAAATGAACACTGGGTAAAAGGAATTAACTATAATCTATTGAGTGTTTCACATCTGAATAACATAGGTCACTGAGTTTCATTTGAGAACAAAAAGGCAAAGCTATTTAATGAATTAGGAAGGTTGATCGGAACTAGTGAATAGACAAAAGGTAACCTATTCTATCTTGATGATATTAACACCACTTGTTTAATGGCAAGAAACAAAGACATATGGTTGTGGCATAAAAGACTATTTCATGTGAATTTTGACAACATGATTAAGATAATCAATAAAAGGAAAGTAAGAGGCTTATTGAGCATGTC
Source organism: Thuja plicata (assembly GCA_018584345.1). Lineage (NCBI taxonomy): Eukaryota > Viridiplantae > Streptophyta > Pinopsida > Cupressales > Cupressaceae > Thuja > Thuja plicata. Next base: position 423,204 of record MU226246.1, read on the forward strand.
AAAGCATGACTATATCATGTGTAAGAATTGTCAAAAAGGTAAAATGACAAAGTCTAGTTTCAAGAGAAAAACCCATACATCCAATGCTATTCTAGAATTAGTCCATACTATTCTATGTGGACCCATAAGAACTAAGAGCTACTATGGTGATAGATACTTCATTCTCTTTGTAGATGATTATTCTAGAATGATGACAATTATGCTCTTAAAAGAAAAATCAAAAGCAATCAAGATGTTTAAATGGTATAAAGCTATTGTAGACAAACAAAGTGGTAAGAAACTAAAATGCTTAAGATCAAATAGAGGAGGAGAATTTATTTATGATGAATTCAATAAATTTTGTAATGAGCATGGAATTAAAGACATGTTTCTGCACCAATAACACCACAACAAAATGGGATTGTTGGAAGAAGGAACATATCCATTGTTGGTTGTGTAAGAACACTGATGATAGAAAAAGGCATCACACAAAATTTTTGGAGGGAAGCTGTCAGTTCTGCTGTATACACATTGAATAGAGTTCAATTGAAGAAAGACACCAAAAAGACACCCTATGAGCCATGGTATGGATACACACCCTATGAGTCATGGTATGGATACACACCCAATGTAAGTTACTTCAGAATTTTTGGAAGTCAATGTTATATTTTAAAAGATGATAGAAATGGAAATCTTGACTCCAAAAGTGAAGAAGGAATCTTTCTAGGGTATTCCACCAAAAGCAAGGCTTATAAATGTCTTAACAAGTCCTCTAACAAAATCATTGAGAGTGCAAATGTCAAAATAGATGAATTTACAGAGAAAAATGATGAGGAAAGAAGAAAATAACTAGAAGACTAAAACAAGTTTGTCTACAATGAAGAACCTAACACTCTGCCTGAGCAACAATGTATCTCTCCCGAGAAATAGAATAATGCACCCGAGCATCAGGCTACAAATACCAAAAATTAGGAAAATGCTCACAATGATGTTCCGAGCGATGGAGATCAGAATGAAGGTCAAGATGATGATCAAAATGATGAACACAGAGCTGAACTAAAAATTACCAAGTATGTCAGAAGACACCATCCACAAAACTAGATCATAGGAGACAAAAGGCTGGAATGAGAACAAGAAGTAAGTCACTAAACACTAGATGTTTAATTTGTGATTTTGAGCATAACTCTGTTAATACTGCACTTGAAAATGAAGAATGGGTCAGTTCTATGAATGAAGAGATATAACAGATTAAGAAAAATAGAACATGGACATTAGTACCTAGACCAGATGACAAGAATGTCATCGGTACCAAATGGATATTCAGAAACAAGCTGAATGAGAATGGAGAAGTCACAAGGAACAAAGCAAGGTTAGTATGCAAGTGGTATGCACAAGAAGAAGGTATTAACTATGGAGAAACCTTTGCACCCATTTCTAGACTAGAAGGAGTCATAATTTTACTTGCTTATTCTATATTCAAAGGATTCAAGGTATACCAAATGGATGTCAAATCTGCATTCCTAAATTGAATACTAGAGGAAGAGGTATACATTGAACAACCAAAAGGGTTTGTTGATCCTAACAAGAGAAACATATTTTTTGGACTACACAAAGCCTTGTATGGATTAAAAAAAGCACCTAGAGCATGGTATGAAAGACTTCATTCCTATCTCATAAGCATAGGATTTGTAAGAACAAGTGAAAATAGTAATCTGTATTTAAAAGAAGATTCTGATGATAATATTCTGATTGCTGAAATATTTGTTGATGATATCATATTTGAGGGTAATGATATGTTATGTAAATATTTTGCTAATGAAATGAGCAAAGAGTTTGAGATGTCAATGTTTGGGGAGATCAAATTCTTTCTTGGTCTACAGATTCTTCAACAAGATACAAGCATATATATCACACAATCCAAAGACATCAAGGAAGTGCTAAAGATATTCAAGATGGAATATTCCAAGCCAGTTGGAACACCTATGGAAACTGGATGCAAGTTGACAAAGGAAGATAAGTCAAATAAGGTAAATCATACCCTATATAGATCAATGATTGGTAGCTAATGTATGTTGTTCATACTAGACCAGATATAGCACATGCAGTTGGAATAGTTGCTAGTTTATCTGCTAATCCCAAGGAATCACACATGACTACTGTCAAAAGAATTCTGAGATATCTAAGGAATACTGAAGACTATGGATTATGGTATAAAAGAGAAGGCAAATTTGAGCTTCAAGTTTATACAAATGTTCATTTGGCTAGAAACTTAGATGGCAGAAAGAGCACAACTAGAGGAGCATTCTTCATGGGTGACAAACTTGTCACATGGATTAGTAAGAAGCAAGGATGCATCTCACAATCTACTGCAAAAGAAAAATATGTGGCTGCTGCTACAAACTACTCTAACATTGCATAGATCAAGCAATTACTGGAAGGTATGAATATAAAAATTCTTGAACAAGTGATTATCTATTGTGATAATACCAGTGCAATAAACATATCAAAGAATCCAGTCATGCATGCTAAGACAAAGCATATTGCTATCAAGTATCATTAATTAAGATAACAAGTACAAGAGAAAGAGGTGATACTAGAATATATTCAATCCAAGGAACAATTAGCAGACATATTCACAAAGCCATTTCCTAAAGATACAATTGAGTACCTGAGAAAGAGACTAGGGGTCCGAGCCTTGTCTATTGGTTACTAAGTTAACTAGGAGGCTGCATCAGCCTACACACAATCAAAAAATCATTCATGTTGATGAAAACAAAGAGATGGACTGCAAAGATACATCTACACACAAAAAGGTACTTATATGCATCGAACACCAGATATATTCTTGGCTAATATAGAGCTATTATGCTGATGGAAAGATTCAAGGAATATATTAAATAAAGAGATATGACTTTGGCATTTTTGTCAAAGAGAGAGATGACTTAATATGAAATATCCATCATAATCATCCTAAGGGAGAGATTGTTGTCAAAGGAAAAAGATATGATCAAGGAGAGGAATAGTTAAAGGGAGAGAAAACGTTAGAGAAAATATTCTACATCAAAGGGATAGATAGAATCAAAAGCTGCTACATCTATCTAGTGAAGGGAATAAAGATTGAAGAAAGTACTCTGCAAGAATCAAATCTAAGCTAGAAGAGCTTACCGAGAGTTAGACATTTCTATTGGTTATAGAACAATAAGTTTGGTAAATTTTGATGAACTACAATTGATATATTTCATATTGTATTAGTAGTAATGTAGTATGTTGCCATAAATGCCAAAGGGAGAGATTGATGAATTATAACTGATTGAATGTTTAAAGATGTTAAGTTGATAGTCACTGAGCTACAGAAAGTTAATACAAGACATTAAATTAGTTAATGTATTGTATTGTCATTGATGTCAACTTGATATAATATGATTGGTTGTATACATAATGTCAAAGACTTCAAAGAACCAGAGAGATAAAGGTTATGCTATCAGTAATGTATAAAAGTTCATTATACACTAAGTGACAACAAACATCGATGGACAGTGCACCCCGACAGATAGAGAACCCTGAGAGAAGAGTCACAGTGATACCCGAGCAAGCATTACCGATGACAAGAACTATAATGTTACACGATGGATAAACAACCCCAACAGATAGACAACCCTGACGGATAGAGATTCCCGAGGACAACTAAAGTCAAGATCACGCTAACAAGGAGTTAAACACCGAAAAGAACTAAAGTTCAGAAATGACAATAAACTTAGCTGGCAAGAGCTAAAGATGGATTTAACTAGTTGATTACATTGTTTTCATGGACAAGTTAAAAGCCAAAGATAAGCTAGAGTTTTAAAGATGTTTTATTCTAGTTGTCAAGGAGAAACCTATGGGATAAAACTGAAGTATGCTTTAAAGCAAGATTGACAAGATTTATGGATCACCTCAAGAACAAGAAAGACAAAGACCTAGAAATGGTGAAATCATGTCTATAAGAGAGACAAGATAATTCATTATGAATTAGGGGAGTTAATAGAGAAGAGGATGCTAAAAATAATACTGGTGAAGAAAGACTTCATATAGTCCTGATCAAACAAGTTGAAGAACAAAGATAATATTTTTGCGGACACCGAGCAATAGAAAATCACAGCATCACCGAGAAGAAAGTAGTGGAGCAAAGGTATTAAAGAGAAACATTGATCAGAAAGGTATTATGAGCTTACAATATATCTAAAATCTGCAAGTCTAAGTTGTATTTATGAACAAACCATATACTATTTCAGTTTACCATTGGATCAGAAATTCTCTTAACCGAGAAGGACTTAACAATCCTTTATATATTAAGATACATCCCAAGGATTATCAAAATGTTTATCATGAAGATAGCATAGTGAACGCCAGATATCAAGTGATAAATTGTTAGTCATAAATCCTCTAAGAAGGTCACACTTAATAGTGTGTTTGTAACCTTTAACAGGGTTGGCTCTTCATCGAGCTCACTTCAGAAGAGTGAAAACTTTGGGTTGCCGGTCCCAAGTGGTTTTTACCTTAACAAGGTTTCCACGTTAAAAATCCATGTGTCAAATGTGTTTATGATTCATTACTTTACCATTTTTATTTGCACATTACTAAAATAGGATTGATTAGTAAACACTAAGTTATTTACTGTATTTTGGTAAATACTAGACTTCTATTCGGTAAAGCTTGAGAATAAGGTTTAACAATGAACTCCAAGCAGTAGTTATTTGATTAGATTATTTCAAGGCATACATATTGTAGGACTGAAGATAACTAGAGGCTTATAATTGTGGTACTAAGTTTTTGGGTTGATTTATTGGATTATTTTTGAGGCCACTGATTCACCTCCCCTCTCAGTTATTCTAATAATACGATCGGTAAAGGCAACCAAGGTAGCCACCGAGCACCGGGCAATCATCAAGTACCGAACAGTTATCAAGCACCGAGCGAGCTACACATACCAATTCATGCAAAGACAGTTACCGAGCATTCATAGACACCGAGAAGAGAGTACAAAGTTACGCAATAAGAACAAGCATGTTACAGAATATTCTAGATCTGCCACTTTAATTGAATTTAGATATATTGTATTTGGACACCGAGTAGGAAGTGTTGCACAAAATTCAAGGTAAGCGTTAGTTGAATCATTGGGATTCCAAACACATGATTGAACATGATCATGAGGCATATCCACCAATAAAGTTTTAGAAGGCGCAAGACATTGGAGATGTAACCAAAGTTTAACCACTTAATCTCTACCGTTGATTCATGTTGCCCTAGATCTGGTTAACTGCCTAAGTCACAATTAATTGCCTGGAAATTGTATAAGAGAGAAGTTTGAAAGAATGAGCAAGATGATGATGTTGATGTTGTTGTTACTAAAGTTGAAGAGTTGATGAAGTTGTTGCAAAGATAAGAAAAGGAGACATATGCAGAATGAAGCAGAGCTTATAATACTAAGTTATTGAGTGCATATTAAGGTAACTAATTTATTGAGCACAATGAGTCAAGATAGAATTTGATTGATGCATTTCTATCAGACATTTTGTATTGAATTTTGTTGTAATTAGAGAAGTAAAAATCCCATTTTTGGGTAGGCCCTAACAGGTCTTTATATTTTGTAAATCCTTTAACTAGGTACATCTCTTAGACTAGAGATTGTAAAATACTTTAACAAGGTAGACTGAATAAGTATTTGTACTCTTAACCGAGTATAATACTCCTAACAGGGTAAGCTATCAAAACTAGTTAACATTGTAGCTCTAACTGAGCAACCTTTTTATTGCAGTAGTGAAGGATTGTGGGTCTCATCCCCACTGCAATTTTTTCCTCTAACGAAGGATTTCTACACGACCAAAATTATTGTGTCATGTGTTACAAATTTTATGAGTTGAGTTATTTACTTTATGTATTCAACTAGGTAATTGATTATCTTGTATTCTCAAAAGATAAAAGGGTATTGATTCACCCCTCTCCTCTCAGTACTTAACTTTCCTAAGTTATTCCAATAATTGGTATAAGAGCTAGTCTCTTGAGAAAAGGGTTTAACCACCTGAGAGTAAAGATCATGGGTATTGAAAGTTACAAGCAATCTAAGAAGATTGAGAGTCTTGAGTTTGAATTAGAAAATGCATAAGAGGTGATTGAAGATATGAAAAGAAAATTAGAGAAGTCCTTAAAAGTGAGAAAGCAGTTGTGTAGTGAACTAAAATCTAGACAAGAACATGGTGATACTATTGAGACAACATCTGAAGGTAGTCTGAATGATGAAGATGGATCAGTCATTGCATAACTCATGGAGAAAAATAAGACACTCACTAAGCAACTGAACTTAGCAAAGAAAGATCAAGAAGCACAAGGAATAAGAATGAATTAGATACTTGGCTCTAAGGGAGCAGTTGAAGATGCATTGAGATTAGTTAAAGAAGATAAAATATAGCCTGAGACTAGAATAGTTGAGAGTCAAGCACTTAAGTGTGAAGTTGAAAGATTGGCCAGTGAACTAAAATTTGAAAAAGAAGCCAATGAGGTACTAAAGAGAAATGAAGAAGCACTGAGATAATTGGATGCATAGATTAAAGGTAAGAAATAGCCAAGAGAAAAAAATGGACTTGTATTCAATAGTGAGAGCACTACTAATAAATGAGAGTCCTCTAATCAAGCTGAAAATCAAGACACTTCTGCCCCACCAAAGTCAAACAAGCCTAGTTACTACTACTGTGGGAAACATGGACATACTGCAAATGTATGCAGAACAAAAAGAGGTAATGTACTGAATATCTCTAAGTTTGATGGATATTGCTATAACTGCAATAAGTATGGGAACTACACATTTGAATGCAGATCAAAGACTGTAAACAACACAAGAAATCCAAAATTTGATGGCTACTGCAATAACTCCAACAAGTATGGTCACAAATATGAAGAATGTAGATCACAAAAAGGAAATGAAAAATGGGTACTAAACCAACATAATATGCCAAGCAACCGACATGGTACATCTATACCATGGGACTACAACATAAGGATATCATGTTTAGTCTGTGGAAGATATAGACACATTGCTAAAAACTGCATGTTGCTACATGGTAGGAACAATAGAAGATCTTGGAGAAACCATGGAATGACATGCTTCCATTCTCACAAGCTGGGTCACCTTGCCAAAGATTGCAAGTACCAAGGAAAAGCTCCTACCGAGAAAGAGAAATCTGAGAAATTGAAAGTAAATATTGAAGAGATGAGAGAGAAGATGAATAGGACATGGAAAAGAAAGATTGTCGATGATGGAACATCATTTGGGACAGTTGAGGAAACCACATCCTCTGGATTGAATGCAATTGACTGTGCCTAATCAATTATAAGGTATGTGTAGGAACTGCAAAGAAAATCTTTAAATCTTAAAACAGTTCCTAGTATATGTGCAGAGATCCATATTAGCATACTTAGATACATTTGGATATGTATTTTTGAGTTTATGTTTTATATTCATTCAGTGAAAGGAAATACTAATGGTAATAAACCAAGTAAGTCGACAGAGCATTAATTATTACTTTTATGACCATTGGAAACCCTAAACCTAGAAAAAGATATAAATAGGCTACATCGTCTATTATTGTTACTTATCATTTTCTAGAGCACTGCGAGCAAAGTTGCAGAATTAAGTCTTCAAACAAATTTGAGTGATTGACAAGGTAATCCTAAACTATTTTAATCTACTATAAGATCAGTTGAGCACATTAGAATATCATTTGGTGTTTCCCTAGTTCTGTTTGTGCAACCGAGCTGAGAAAAGCAAAACCCTAAGTGAATCTAGTAGAGAAATCAGAAAGAATGACACCTAAACTTAAGAATCCAGTTGTTGTGGAGAATGTTTATCACATGAACCCTAAGTACAAATTACCTACAGTGATAGCAGTAGAACCTAATAAGATGGGAGCTCTAACATTGATTCCACCAAGGGTTATATTAATTGAAGATGTGTGAGCGTTCATCCACTGTAAAGTTGAAGATATATGCATAGCTAAGATTGATGCGTGATTTCAGAAATTGTGTGCAAACAGAAAGCTGAAGGATGACTATATTCATTTGGAAACCAAAGGTTTGAACATGACCTTCACTTACCGAAAGTATTTAGAATAGAGTGGATAAGAATGGTTCTTAGCTGAGTTCATGACTATTTCATGTGGCTTGATCAACCAGTGAAAATAACAAAATATGTGTTAGGAATAAGGTGTGTTAACCTTGGATAATTCCTATTCTTATTATTTATCTTGTAAAATGTATTTCTTGCAAATAATGTAATTAATTGTGAGTGTACATGTCTAGTTGGCATGTTGATGTGTCACTCCACTTGATGTGTTGGCATCTTGAATTGTGTGTAAGGAGATCATGGCTGAAACGGTTATGATGGATTCCAATGACATGTAAGAGCTATTTCTAGAAGATCCTATGACGGGTGAAGACATGCAATGACATGTGGTAACTGATAAAGTTGAGTACTGTACACTCTTCTACAAGCGTGGGGTTCAGGGCATCACCTTGAAATTTTTTTTAGGGTTCCTATTTTCTCAGAGAATGGTAAAACCCTAATGTGGCTATCTTTGGAAGTTGCCCAAAAAAGGAAAGTGCATGATATAAGCATTTTTTAGGGTTGCAGACAGATATAGAAAAAGAGTGTATTGTTGGTATGATCTGGTGCTACTAGATTAGTCTGTGTGTGTCGATTGTCTCCTGAAAGAACTTGCATTGCAAGTGTGTTGTAACCATTGTGTTGAAGATAATACATTGTGCAGGTTTTGGAGTGCTGGGGTTTTTTACCGAAAGGTTTTCCTTAGGGTAAATCATTGTGTCATTCTCTATTTTCTGTATGCATGGTATATGGTTTCAATATCATTGTTAAAGTAGTTAACAAATCTAAAATTGTAAGGATTTAAAAGAATTTGCACAATACTTTCCTTTAGAGATTAGTGTAGGAAGTTGTTTCCGCACCTGAGTTTCCTTACAAGTGGTATGAGAGCCTAATCAAGTTTTGATCCTATTTGTTGGGTAGGGTTTTTTGAGCTAATCTCAAGTTGAGTGGGATTTTTTTTGTGCAGAGCATTCTGAATCTTGTTTGCAGATTGAGATGGCAAGTTCCTCATACAGTAGAATGGAGGTGGAGAAATTTAATGGCACTAATTTCGAGTTGTGGAAACTCAATATGGAAGACATGCTTGAAGACCATGATCTATGGGAGGATACTTCACTTGATGTGATACCTATAGCAATATCTCAAGTAGATTGGGAGATCAAGGATCAGAAGGCTAAGGGTTTCATCAGACTCTGTCTAGCAGATGCCGTTCTTCTGAATGTTCTTGATGAGACTACTGCAAATTCTTTGTGGAAACAGCTTGGGTCTGTGTATCAGGCCAAATCTCTGGTGAATAAGCTGTTCCTGAGAAATAAGTTGTATTCTTTAAGAATGGAGGAAGGTGGATCCAAAATTGATCATCTCAACGCATTCAATTTATTTATTGCACAGTTGGCATCATCTGGTGCCAAGATCGAGGAGGAGGATCGATGTATGACCCTACTTTGTTCCTTGCCAGATTCATGGGACCATCTTGTGATGGCTCTCAGAAGTACTATAGTCACATTTTGTATGGATGATGTGGTGTCTTCGCTGCTATTTGAGGAGATGCAAAGAAAGACTTCGGATTCATCTAAGGAAGCCCTTGCTGTTCATGGGAGATCCAATGACAAAGGAAAGCAGAATGAAAATATGTCAAAGAAGGGCAGATCCAAATCCCATGGGAGTTCTAAGACTCCTGGAAAGTCCAAGGAAAAATTTTGGAACTATGATAAATCTGGGCACTTCTGGAGGGACTGTAGAGAACCGAAGAAGAAGAAGAAAGGCTCAGATTCAGCTTCTGAAAAATCTCAAGAAGATGGAGATGCTTTTATTGCAGCTTTGGCATCCCATGCATCTGATGATGTGTGGTTGGTAGACTCAGGTTCTTATTTTCACATGACCTCTCATCGAAACTGGTTCTCAAAATATGAAGAGTTTGATGGTGGAAAGGTGTACTTGGGTGATGATTCTCACCTAAAGATAGTTGGACGTGGAAGGGTCACTATCAGATT
>MU226246.1:445510-474027 GCA_018584345.1 Thuja plicata
AAAACATATCTAACTAAAGATCAAGGTCAAGTTGTAAACCTTGGATCTAGAGTTAACTTGCGATGCATGATTCAAGAATTGAGCCTAATTTAGTATAAATAGATGTTCAAACTCAATTGTGAGGGATGAATTCATTGTTGTTGATAGCCGCAAAGAGCATCTAAGGAGAAGAAGGCAGAATTCATGCAAAGGTCAGAAACAAAATACATCAGTTATCAAGAACACATAGAGGCTATCAATAAGCAGATAAAGGTATTATTCAATCATGGAAGGATGATTACTAATAAGTATGAAGCTTTATAGGATCTGTTATCAACAATTAAAGATTGCATACATCATCAGATCAAAGACTTATGTAGTTGCATTCTAACAAGTGCATCACATCTAAAATCCTTTTGTAGAAGGTGGACTTAACCGTTCTTTCCAAATCTCTTAACAGAGTGCACACTTTACACTGTTGCTAAAGCTTCAAATGAAGTAGATCTTAACAGGTCTCCACTATAATACTCCTAACAGGGTAGGTCATCAGAAGTGACTAATTGTAAGCCTTAACCGACCCCTTCTTATCTGCAAATAGTGAAGTCTTGTGGGTAACAATCCCCACCGCAATTTTTACTTCCTAACAGGAGTTTTTTGCGATATCATGATCTTGTGTCATGTGTTATCTATTTTCATGAATGTTTCTGTTATGGTTACATACTAAAGAATTTATGATATGATTGCATATGCATAAAGAAAGATGAACAGTTAGATAAGATAATTTCCAAACTGATGATAAAGGGTTAATGGGCTAACCAAGAAAAGTTTTAGAGGTACCGATTCACCCCTCCCCTCTCAGTACATCATCTCAATATAATTACAATAGTACACACACACACACACATGTATGGGCATGCACACACGCGCACACACACACACACACACACACACGTATGGGCATACACACACACACACAATCTGTTTCATTACACTAAAATAATCATATCCTAAAACTAAGTGGATGAGCTAGAAATGGATAATTATTCACTCAAAGTAGAAATAATGATGGGAGAACAAAAAAAATTGAAGGACTATTACTTCATCTCATGGTGGCCTTTTAAAATGGAAGACAAACAAAAATCAACTACCTCTTTGCTTTGTATAATCAAAGCATGTAAGACCTGTCAACGATGGAAGATTGAGGAAAACAAAAGGATAAGAAGGGAAAAGCACACAAAAGGTGGTGGGGGGGGAAGATTTTTGGGGAAAAGAAAAACTTCACACAAAGCTTAAAGAAGAGAGAGGGGCAAAGTTAGGAATTTTTGACCATCATCTAAATTCCAGGTTCCCTACATATCTGTTAGTGTAGAAAAAACTTTCTTGGGTGTATGCAATTCTTATAAAACAATGTTTTCCATTTGTTTAAATCACAACATTGTTTTACTTCTTGAGTTTTTAAAATAGAAGTATGTTATGTCTTTGCAGGTGTTTTGTTGGGTTAAACAAATAAAATTATTTAAAGGGAATTATCTTATCTTTTAATTTTTATTTATTTTTAGATTGCCTTCTGTTTTGGAGAAAGTTATTTACCTTGTAGCCACACTGAAGTTTTTTTTAGAAGATAAGCATTGCAAATCCTAGGAAACACACACACACACACACACACACACACACACACACACACAGAGAGAGAGAGAGAGAGAGAGAGAGAGAGAGAGAGAGAGAGAGAGAGAGAGATTCACTTAACACAGGGCTAGGGGTTGAGCAACACAATTAATAAGGTATCTAGGGGATATGAAATGAACCAACTTGTATAAGAGTTTAGCAAAAAATTAAAGGAATTTTTTTTCTTAAGCTTAATTTAGGATAATCCAATAAGATGTATACACATCAACAATAATTATTCAAGAATAATAATGAACAGTTGTGGACTTATGCACATTTTGAATAAAATGCTATTCTAGGAAATTAAATGTAATGTATGACCTTGTTGAACATTCTAGAATCCGTGTTGTCTTTTGATCTAAAAATAACACTTTTTTTTGTCTATGTAATGTTTTGTATTCTATGGAATACATATGCTTTGGGTTATGTTGAATCTATGCTTGCAACTCACCTTTTTGTCCTCAAACTTGTTCCTATTGGATGTAAACTTTTGCTTCCTAATCTATTTATTTGTCATTGTTTGATTTTTTATTTGGACTAGATATTTAAAAATACCTTTAGGTCAATTAGCTTTCTAGGGAACAAGTTGTCCTAGATCAACCCTTGGAAAATACCAATGTTAGGGTCATTGCCAATGATATAAACAAGAAGATTCATTTGTACAAATGCCTCTAGGATGAATGGCTAGATCTAGGTCCATTTTAATGCTCCAATATAAGTGTTTCTATGATGACATGTAAATGATATTTCCTTGACATTTGATGACAATGAAATGAATACAATTGATCAACTTTAAATACAAGTACATACCAATTAATTGAATAAACTACTCTGTAGTAAGTTTTAAATAGGAAAGAATGGACAACAATAAGTTATAATTTAGAATTTGAATTTTAAAATATTTAGATTTGAATTTGTGAATGGGATATTCATCTAGATCTTTCAAAAGTGATCCAAGATAATATAATAATAAAGTTTTTTCATAAATAAAACAGATGTTTGATATTAATGAGTCTAATAAATATAATCTTATATAAAAGAAAGTTAAATGTATACTTTGTGTGTAATAGAAATAGATGATAAATATAACTAAAAAATATCAAACTTCACATCATCTATTTCTATTTTTCTATCAGATATTTTTTTGTCTTTCACATCATCTATTTCTATTTCTATGTTAGATATTTTTTAGTTATACTTGTCATCTATTTCTATAACTCTCTTTTATATAAGATTATATTTATTAGACACTTTTAATATCAAGCATTTATATATTTATTAATAAACTTTATTATCCTATTATTTTGATATTTTTGAATCATGCCATTTATAGATATATACATATTCAAGTGTTTCCCTCAAAATAAATACAAAGCTACCTGAAAATGCCATGAATTTAAGGTCAAGAAGCAAGGTAGCAGATTTTTTTAAGAGATATATAAGCATACGATGCGCTGACAAGTCACAGTTAGTCACAGCTAAGACATTACAGCAGGACAAGTGTATCAAATGTCAAAATCCCAGTCAAATATGAGGAATGGCAGGTGGGCAGACCTTGTATAAGATGGTTACTCCACTTGTCACAACTATACTCTGTTTTCATCTAGATTTTGAGATTTCTTTCAACCGAGAGATTCGAACCCGCAACATTTTTAAACAAAAACAGAGCCCTCTCGATTCATCGTACATCAACCGTCTCTTGGTCTTTCTCTTTGCGGAATCGAACCTGTAAGTTGGGTCAAAACAACAGGAAAAGAAAGCGGGATTGTTTTAGAGGAAGAAATAAAAATTAATTGTTTGAGCAATGAGTAACGACGAAGAAGTTCTACAACGGCAACAGGAGCGGCAGCAGCTGCCGACGCAGATTCAAAATATCGTGGACATTACAGATGAGGAGGCTGCAGAAATCAAGCAGCGCGCAAATTATCTGTCTCGTGTGGATCCCTTTCTTGTGGTGTGCAAATGCTTCAATGTCATTACGGGTCTCTGCGCACTTATGTGCTTGGTTGTCAACGTGTTTTCTGCAATTCGATCCTTCAAAACCGGCTCAGACGTAAGTAACGGCCTCTGCTCTGATTTCAGGTTTCGGTAAAGTCTTCGAAATTCGTTGGATTTCTTGGAAAGAGTTTCTTTTCAGAGTCTATTCAACATTTAAAAGAAAAATTAGGCAATCTTTTTCTTGTCTGGAATTTTGATCTGTGCACGGCAAGGCTTGTTTTATATTATTCCTTGCATATTTAGAAATTTTACTTTTTAGGCTGTATACTGAAAATGTTCGTTGATCTCACTCAGCAATCCTCTCATCCTATATCATTTGTTTCGCTCGTTTTAATGATGGATCATGGAGCGTGATCCAAAAAAATTATGCGGTTTTTACGTTTCAGGCTGAAATTTTTAATCGGCACGAATATTTACAATATTGTGTTTTAGACCATAGCTGAAGATATGTGTGTAAATAAAGCCGTTTTAAAATTATTTGCTATACTCGTGTGGGTGGAAGTTTAAGTTATGTAAGTTGATTGCCAGAAAGGAAAAATGTGTTCCATCCTCTGCTAGTCTTAAATTTCGTATCTTAAAGTTAATGAGAACCCTAATTTTATCGTATTCACTTCGTCAATGTGTCTCGCGTCACCAAATATTCTTTTGATCTTTCCCTTGTACGTTTCCATTTGATGATTCGGGAAAGTGCATTGGTTACACACCAGTAAAATTTCGCGAATACTTTCTCTTTAAACAATTTGTTGATTAAGGATTGGATTGCGTTTGAAAAAAATGTCCTTGTTGTTGAAAGATTTCAGGTTTCATCAGTTTTGATAATTTATATTTATATTTATCTTTTACTATATCATTGCTGAATTGTGTTGATTTTGGCATTATTCTCTCGCAATCAGTTGGGTGACATTTTTAGGGTTTGATGTTTCAGGCTACACTGGTGCTGATTTTGTTTAAAATTTTATTTTATTTTCCTTCACAGAACTTACAATTTTGAGGTTTAAGAAGCTTAAGTGTTTTGATGAAAAGAATTTGGGGCAAAAACTATGTCAGATTTTTTGTTTAATGATTTTCTAGTTCATTTAAGTTACGGGCATTTAAAGATATTCTGTTGAGAAAATGTCTTTTTATGGGTTCATCTACCAGTCTAAGGTTACATTCGCTTAAGGTTGGCAGTTGAACTCTTTTTTTTGTCTTTATGAACAGGTATTTGACGGCATCCTGAAATGTTATGCTGTTGTTATTGCCCTGTTTCTGGTGGTGGCAGAGACTGAGTGGGAACGAGTTTTGAAGTTGTGGCGAGTAAGTGAACTTCAAAAATCTTAGTGGATTGAAGTAGCAACTTAGCATTTGATTCTTTCACTAGATTTGAATCCTGATATCTATGTTCAGTTTTTAAATTTTGAACGCTGATGACATAGAAATTGAACTTAAAACCTAGCATTTTTCTTAAAATTCCACACCGATCTTTAGGCATGGATTTACAAATAAAATGATTTAGAGTTTCTTTAGCACGAGAGTTTATTTCGCAATATATAAATACTTGACCTTGTTTTGTTTTTGGAGGTTGTGGACCTAAGGTTATGTTTGGTGAGTGCAGGTTCTACAGTTCTGGGTGGGAAGAGGCATGCTTATAATTTTGTAAGTCATCTGTTGCTCTGCTCATTTTTGAAAATTTAGAGAACTAATTATGAAATGTTGAGAAATTATTTTTTAGCTGAGAAAATTTTAATTTTTTTGACTAACGAGAATTGTATTCTTATTCACTGCTTGTTATATTAATATTTTCAGAACTAATTTTCAAACACGGCAAAATCAATTCCATATTACTTACTTTGAAAATTTCCAGAATTAGTCTCTTAATCTTGCTGGATCAATTCTTGAATGCTTTATTTTTTTTTCTAGAATTAATCTTAAATCTTGCAGGATGAATTCTTGAAGGACCACTCTTTAAAATTTTAAGAATTTATCATCAAATCTTCTAAGAATAAATATTTAGTGCTTGTTTTTCAGGATGTCTTTGAGATTTAAACTAAAGGTCCTGCAAAATTTAGTTATTAAAGCTCACTTTCAAAATTTGCTTATGAAGCTGCAGGAGGATTAATTTATAGTGGCTAGTCTTAAAGTTCTTAAATAAATAATTTTTAAATATTGTTTTTGAAAGTTTGGAGATCAAAAACAATTCTAGTTTTGATATTATTTCACTCTGTTAATAGTTCTGCACCTGAGGCATGTTCCTTGAAACCAGAAAAAGTACATCCTGATTGTGATTTGTCTTTTTGTCTTGAATCTGTCAAAACATGTCACAATTTTTAACATCAAAATATCCTGGGCAAGGAAAGAAATACAGAAACCAAGAGAAACCATTCATACTTTTTATTTTGTTTGGCAAGAAAGCTTGTATTGAACTTCAAGAGGTTTCAGTATAAAAACTATATCACAAACTACAGGTACCTCTGACCAGGGGATACTCGGTTCTCGCATATATTCTTATTTGCACGACAGGTTCTAATTTAGACCTACAAACTCTTCAAAGCAGCAGAGATCCTCACAAAATGAAGGGAAATTAACTGAACTAGCATTTGAAATTGGAATACATCGGCAAACCGTGGACCTGAAAATAGTTGCTGGTACATAGTATACCCTGCGCTAACGTCTATTGTTTTTGAGTTCCTTTATAGATGTTGGTCTGCAGGGGCAGTTACATTATGAAAGCTGTTCAACAAAATACTGAAATTTTTAGGGTGTATCTTGACCTGCAATAAACAACCTGTGAAATCAGCAAAACTTTTTGTGTAAATAATAAACTATTCATGTCCATTATCCAGCAACCATTTCAACACGTCTGTAATTATTTAGTCTTTCTGTCTGTCACCATGAGCTCCCATTGAGATGGATTTCTGTTCAATCAGTCCGTAGTTGGGGTGTTAAATATATTTTTTGATGTATATTTATTATTTTATATTCCAAGTGAAAGACTTTGTTGCTGTTTATTAACTTTTGTCTTGTTTCTTAACATCATATCTGAATATGACATGTGCCTCTACTTGTAGAAGATTGATTGATATTGAATTGGCTTTTGTAGACTGATATTAAAATTTAATATTTTTTGTACATGCACGAATTGACAAAACTTTAAAACCTGTGTTTCTTAGTTCGAACCCATTTTTGGGAGCATAGCTAATTTGTCCTAATTCCTGATTATTGTCCTCGAGAATAATCAATCTCAATTTGCTTCCTTTTTCTTCATAGAATGGCTTGTGATCTGGAATTTGCTTATTCTCAACCAACACATGCCCATAATCACTGTCTTCCCTCGGAGCTACCAGACATTAATCTCATCTTGTTTCTCTATGAATGGTTATACTTCCTCGCTTCCATGAAGTTGCCCTTGACTCTCATTTTGATTAATTGATTCATCAAAGGCTGGAGAGTGTTTATCAAATATGGTCCAATTAAGATCAGGAGTTACATTCTCCTCCTATCAAATTCTTGAGTACCTTTCCTGCACTTAATGTATGCTGTATTTTCTTTCCCGTTTTGACATCCCCAAAGTTTCTTCTGTTTTACATAGAAATTTTGTACTTGATGTTTAACCTTTGCTTGTTTTTAAACAAAATGTCAAAATACAATTTCATCCCAGCTAGTGATGATATAGACGCATGGTCCTGCACCACAATATTTGGAAACTGCAGTGAACTGATTTTAATTGATTATGTTTTCTACATGCAGTGTTGCTGTAATGACGAAAGCTCTTTCTGACGCTAATGGGGAGAGACGTATACTGGCTCTTCTTCAGGACATTGCAAGCTACCTGCTCCTTGCTTGTGGAGTCGTATATGTTATTGGGGTCTGGATTCAGTTCCACTTATGCAAATTTGTATTGACAGCTAAGCTATTGCTATGATGCAAGTATATTTTGCTACTGCTTACAATTTCATTTCGATTTTGAATGCAACAGGGATTACTGTGCTGTGGGTCTTTGAAGCGTAAACGTTTAAGCAAAGCAAATTCAAGAGAACAAGCAGCCAAAGATTTGGAGGTAAGAATCTAGGAAAACTTATAAGAGTATAACTTCTGATGTGTACAGTAGGAGAGGAATCTTTTTATTTTGTGAAATAATGAATGCAGCAGGTCCCAAATCAATCATACAATTTTTAACCAATTTGTTATTGATAAGAAGAGTCATATAAAAGGGGTCTACCTGGGATGGACTCTTGGTCAGAGTAGTGCCAATATAAACCTCCGGAACTGGTTCCTCATTTGTAATGCTTTTGACATCTTTCTGTTCTTCCGGTACACTCTTAATCAGATTAATTGCAGTGTGTTTATACTGCGGGAATTTCATGGAGGCAGTTGTAAATCACACGAGTTACTCCTAATATATGCAGGTTGAGTCTACTGAAGTAAAATTAACTACATTTTTTAATTTTATAATGGCACTTAATTTTGTCATATTCTACAAGTTCACCATTATAGTTTCCACCTGTCGAAGTTAGAATGCTATGGTATGAAATGTATGTTTAATACATGTTCCCAAAACGTGCTTTGGGGAACTTCATCTCTTAAAAGTTGTGAGACGTTACACCAATCCTTTTCGGTGAATTTAAAAGTGAACACTTTTTGGCAATTGGCAAGCCTATGTTTAGCTCAAAAGTATATGGAATACACTGGAAGATGGATTTTATTGTAAAGAAATTTGAATTGGAGCTTTCTTGCGAGCAAAGGCATACAATCCGTGTTAATGGTTTTTGGGTTTTTTTGAGTAGGGAAAACAAATGAGTCTTGTTGTTGGCCTTGAATCCCGGGGTCGCAAATTGCAATAAATGGGTGTCACAGTGGCCATATCTAGCTGTTCATATGCTAATCTGGTTATAATCACGACTGTCTGTAGTCATATTTACATAACTGGAGCTGCATAGGACTAGTTTTTTATTATATTTTAATCCTTAGATAATCATCACCCTTGATGTCAATTATGACCAACTAAAAACCCAATTCATATTTGTATTTCAATGCTAGGAATTGGAGAAGCGTCGTGATGAACTGCAAAGGTTGTTGCTTGATAGAGTTTGATATTATACCATGCTGTGGTAAGTCATTCTCCACTTGTAATTATGATGCAATGCAATGCAACTAAATGTTTTTCATTTGGTATCTGGTTGAATTATACTAAAAAGATGTATTATCTATCTGCAGGTGGATGGTATTGCAGAGAGGTGTATGATATTGCAGAGATGTTGTAAATGTCTTTTGGATAGACATATACATGTGTTTTTTTGACAGGTGTTTTCTTTGCTGTCTTTGTCATCGTTACTGCACAATTCATTGTTGTGGCAGTTTGTTTCAAGATTATTAATTTGTTGATTTGTTATCTTGTTCTGACATTGCTTACAAGTTGCAACTAGTATTGCTTGACTTTATGCCATCTTAGTAATTAGGATTGGTGCATTTACCTTTCTTGTCTCTCACATTGTACATCAAGACAAACAATTGTTAATTCTAATTGGGCTGATCTTTCAACTCAAACCTGTTGATTCAATTTGATTGACAAATTTTGATTCAGATATCTCCATTGTAATTTTAATGCAAGTGATGAGTTCGTTAGTCTGATCTTCAACATGTAACTAAAAAGATGTAAAATATGTTCCCTATATTTGAATGATACATGTTTCCCGATGCATGTATATTGACAGATGTTCTATTTAATGAATCGGGCTTTTGAGATAAAGAAGATAATACATGTTAAGGAGTATGTTTATCTTAGTTACAAACAATAGTTAATTTGTTTTATTACTAAGACACACATGATAAAGGAAATAAAAATGGAGCATTGCCAGCCTTGCTAAATGCCACTAAATCATTGGTATAAAATGAAGAAAGTAGAGTTTACTAAGTAATTTTAAATGTTTAGAATCCATTGTAGTAGGGGGACACTTCTCATTATATAAGGTTGGAGACAACTATGTGCTTTGGCATATGCAACGGAATGCACCTGGTACACAAGAAACAGAATGGGGTTTCTTGTAACTTTTAGGTGTTCATGGCCTTGGGTGTGGCATCCTCTACAAGCTTATGAATAAAGGTTATGCACAAATTACTTCAAATCCCGAATGGTCCAATTCAGTGCAGAATCAGGAATATCAACTGCAAGGATATGTAGTGGAACAGGCAGCCTCAAACTTGGTCAAGATTTTGAGAGTAGTAATGACCTTGTCGATTGCATTTCCAACTCTTGATGGCAAAAGAACCTTCTCATTATGTCGACATAAGATCAAACCCAGAGACATTTACTGGAAGCCAGAAGTGATAAAGACCGAGGAGGACAACTATGCAAGTTGGATAGCATTTTTGTAAGTTTTTTACAAAACATGCAGGTTATGCATATGGATTTATTTTCTTAAAAATTTGCAGATTACAGATCATAAATTTTAGACATGATGTTTCCACAGTTCATATTACTGAAATTGAGTGCTTTGGATTAAATTATGTATTTGTTTGTCACTGATGTCTTGGATCACAGTACATGATCATTTTCGGATCAGGAGACCTTTACATATTATTTTTTTCTTTTCGAAAAGTTGCGAATCGTAAGGCAGTTCATATTATTGATATTGAGTGCTTTTACTATGTATTTGTTTGTCATTGATACAATACATGATTATCATCAGATAAAGAGAGGGAAAAAAATGTTGATGAGACCTTTACATATTATTTATTTCATTTTGAAAAGGTGCATACCTTAAGACAGTACATATTATTGAAACTGTGTGCTTTGGATTAAACTATGCATTTATTTGTCATCGATGTTTTGGATCACACTACATGATCCAGCATTGTTTAAAAAAAAAAAAAAACCCTTAAGAGATGTTACATTTAATTTATTTCTTTTTGAAAAGTTGCATACCTTAGGCTTAGAGTGAAGTAACGAAAGCTTCCTTTGCTGGAAAAGAGAATTTACGATACGAAAACAAAGCTTTGCTATATATATATATATATTTTGTAATGATCTGAAGTAGATACTGAATATAACCAGAGCTGGTTTCTAAGGGAAAGTTTATCAAATATTTAATTTCACGGTTTGCCTGTATTTGCCTCTTGGAATAGTTTGGTGTGAAGGATTTTTGGTTTACTAATCAAAATGTTACGAGAATATATTTCAACCACTTAGGTGCAATATTATCATTGACAATATCAAATGGAGGATTTTTCAACATATATAAACCATTTCATTTACCAGGCGTAACAATAAGACTTGATACAATATAGTTTCATACATAGAATGGAGTCACCACTTACAGGCAATCTCCAGCATGATGTTCTTGGCTCCAACTCCTGCGCACAAGAGCTACCAATATGTTCGGTGTTCGGGGACGCTGTTATAAGCGTGTCTTCTACTCACGCGTGACCACACCTCAAAAATGTGGCTTATGCTTGACTCGTGCGAGCACTCTCACCTGATTATGCTCCTTGCTGGTTCAAAATACTCGCTGTATGACTGCAGATAGAAAATGTCACCCAACCTGGCACCCGAGTCACTCTACCAGCAGCCGACGTTAAGACTGGAAGTGATGGTATGAGATGAATGCCCCCAGACGTGGACGATGCCCGTAATACTTGCTACTCGATAATGAAAAGGAGCACTACTTTGCGCGGCTGGAATGGTTAGCTCTCAGTTCTTTATGCACTGAGCATACAAATCGATATCTCCATAACCGGTAACAACAACCGTTTCAACCAAAATGTATCCCCTGTCCGTGGATGTTGAGTTCCTTCACTGTGCCGTTAATGACATGAAATTAAAAACTCTCCAGCCCCCTGTTAATTCAAATACTTCATATGGGACTTGAGGAAATGTTTCTCAGTCAAGATATCACACTGAATACTCCTCTTAATGTTCTACAGGGAGAATGCCGTACCACAATGATCACCCAAACAATAATGACTAATACCAATTTCAGTCTACCTGCGAGCTGTTATGAATGTATTTGCTGGCTGATTCTGACTGCTCTAAGAAATCCAAAATCTGCTGAAGACTTCCAAGCCCAAATCCAAAGTTTCACAATATGATGCCAATATGGACCCTGTGTGAATCCATCAATTGATGAAGGCTAGTTTTACGTCCAACCTCCAAAGATTTCTCAAGGGTTTGCGTCCTTAGAGAAAAAATCCAGTCACATACGTAACCTGATTTGCTTATCTTTGTTTTATATTATCTCCTTGTATTTTTCCCAAGGTAGCTTGTTTCTTTTATAACCTTGAAGTGAGGGAAAACTCCAAAACACAAGCAATATGGGATAAAGTGCCCACTTAAGTTATTTTAAGTGACTTAAGTCACTTTTATAAAATAAAGTAACTTAAAGTCATAAAGTGACTTTATAAAATCTTTTTATAAAGTAAAGTGACTTTACTTTATAACTAGGTCCAAATATTAAATGCTCGCCCACTGAAGCCTGTGATTGGTTGACATCCTCTGAAAGAAGCCTTTAGCCTATCCGGATGGGGGAGATAGACTAAACTGGCGCCAAATTGGCCTACTGCGGGATTGGGGACATTACAGTCCTCTCTTCCTGGGATTGCTTGCCCTCAAGCAATCTAAATGTAGGGTGCTGCAAAATAGACTCACCCTCCCAGGTAGCAACCTCTATCGATAAGTCCTTCCATCGGATCAAGTACTCTCTGATGGCCCTGTTCTACAGCTTCCTCTCTCTGACCTCGATCACCACGGATGACACCAAAACCAATTTACCCTCCTTGTCAAGTGGGGGTAATCCAACTGAAGGGACTATCTGTTGCCCTATTGCCTTCTTGAGGCAAGACACATGGAAAACATTATGGATCCGGCTGTCGGCTGACAGCTCGAGCTCATAAGCCACTACACCCACCCTTGTGGAGATGCGGTAGGGACCATAGAATCTGGGCTTGAGCTTTTCTGATCCACTCTTCTTCAGAGAACTTTGCTTGTATGGCTGGAGCGAAGGTAAACCAAATCCCTTGCCTCAAAAGTCCGCTCTACCCTGTGTCGATCAACATACATCTTTTGTTGATTTTGTGCTCTCTGAATGTTCTCCCTGAGAGACTTAAGGATATCCTAATGATCCTGAAGCTAGTCTCTCGCAATCGGTGCCTTGCTGTCCTGAAGAGCCAAATCTATGAAAGATAATGGCTCGCTGCCATAGAGAGCTCGAAATGGCAATGTGCCAATAGTCATATGGTAGGTGGAGTTGTATCAAAACTCTCCCAAATACAACCATTTGACCTAGGCCCTCTATTGCCCTGCTATATAATTTCTGAGGTACCCTTCCACCCACTTGTTTACTATCTCTGTCTGGCCATCCGTTTGCGAGTGGTAACTGGTGTTGGGGGTCAACTCCGTGCCTACCAATTTGAACAGCTCCTGCGAAAAGGTACTGAGAAATTTACTATCCCTGTCACTAACGATGGTCTTGGGAAGACCATGCAGCCTGAAGACCTCTCGGAAGAATAATTCAGTTACTTGGGCAGCTAACCAATCTGTTGAAATGGCAAAGAAGTGAGCAAACTTCGTGAGCCTGTCCACTACCACATAAATGTTGTCCCTGCCTTGTACTCTCGGCAACCCTGTAATGAAATCCATCGAAATACCTTCCCACTTCTGGCCAGTAATGGGTAGGGGCTGAAGTAAGTCGGCCGGGTGCTCGTGTTCGAACTTGTTCTGCTGACAAGTCTAACACTCTCTGACATGTTGAAGGACATCATCCTTGAGGCCCTTCCACGAGAACCTCTCTCTAACCTGTTTGCAAGTTTTAGAAAACCACGGATGTCCTGTTGTGGGTGCATCATGAACAACTCTCAATATCTTAGCTTTAAGCTTAGAATCTGGCACTAGGTAAATTCTACCCTTGTAGAATATGATATCATCCGTAACCCTGTACCTGCTATCGGAAAGATGCTTGTCCAATATCTGACACGCTTGAGTATTTTTAGAATACTCAACTAGCAAGTGGGATTTCTAATCTGCGAAAACCTCAGATAGAACACAACAAGCTGCATCTGAAGGTCTCCTGGAGAGTGCGTCAGCCACAATGTTATTTTTGCCCTTGACATACTCAATGTCAAAATTATAAGCCTGGATCTTCCTAACCCATTTCTGTTGTCTCTTGTTCAACTCTTTCTATTCCAGGAAGTATCGCAAGCTGTTATGTTCCATTTTAACTGTAAACTTGCCACCCACCAGATACTGCCTGAATTTAGCTAAGGCGTGCATGATGCCAAGCATTTCCTTATCATAAGTAGAGTACAGTCTCTCATTGTCCTTAAGTTTTCTGCTCTCGTAAGCAATGGGATGCCCGTCCTGCATCAATACTGCACCAATTCCGTTACCAAAGACACCACATTCTAAAACAAACGGACGAGAGAAATTCGGTAGTGCTAAAATTGGACACGTGCTCATGACAGTCTCGAGTCTATCGAAGACTACCTCTGTCTCATCTGTCCACCTGAAAGCCCCTTTCCGAGTAAGATTGGTGAGGGGTGCTGCTATTTGAGAGAATCCCTTAACAAACCTCCTGTAGTAAGAACATAACCCCAGGAACCCTCTCAAGTCTGACACATTCTGAGATGGTGGCCAATCCCAGATTGCCTGTATCTTCTCCTGATGGACCTTGACTTCATCCGCCCCTATCACATGACTCGGATAAAGGATCTCTGTCAACCCAAACTCACACTTGGATTCTTTCGCTAATAGAGACTGACTCTCCATGATGCTAAGAACCTCATCTAAGTGCCTCAAGTGCTCCTCCCAAGTCCTGCTGAAGACCAAGATATCATCAAAAAATACTAGAACATTCTTGCGTAGCTATTTCTTGAATAGATGATTCATGCAAGACTGAAAGGTGGCAGGTGCATTAGTGAGCCCAAATGGCATCACTGGAAAATCGTAGTGCCCGTAGTGACATCTGAATGCCGTCTTATGAACATCCTCTTCACGGACACGTATCTAATGGTACCTCGATCGAAGATCAATCTTCAAAAAATAAACTGCACCATGTAGCTCATCTAACAACTCATCAATCTAGGGAATAGGGTACCTATTCTTAATGATCCTCTTATTCAGTGCACGATAATCAATACACATGCGAAGAGTACCATCCTTCTTCTTTACTAATACCACTAACGAAGCGAATGGACTACAACTGGGCCTGATGTGTCCCATATCCAGGAGCTCCTTTATCGTCTTCTCTATCTCCTCCTTATAGTGCCTTGGATGACGCTAAGGTGTAGTAATAATGGGCTTAGCACCCTCCTCCATCTCTATAATATGCTCAAATCCCCTGTCTGGAGGTATGCATGGCGGAATGTCCTCGAAGACCCTCTTGTGCTTATCAAACACCTTCTGAACATCAAAGTGAACCTGCTGCCCTGAGTCCAGTGTGGGTTTAGTGGATATGAAGCACTGGGCTGCCCACTCCATGTCACTATGTCTCATGATGGCCTCCATCCTATGAGTAGATACTAATCTAGGCCCGCCATCTGGCATGGCCTTAAGAATCACCTGCTGATCACCTTGTATAAACTCTAATTGTTTCAGCTTGTGATCAATGGTATACCTCCCTAGGGTCTACAACCACTGCATACCCAATATCGCATCCAGACTATCCAAGTCAATGACATAAAAGTCTGCCTCTAGCAGGTAATCCCCAAAGTGTATTGGAAGACTAGAGATCTTCCCTGTACAACTCAATAGGTCCCCTCCTGCCACCTTGACCTCAAACTCTGGAATGTCATCTACCTGTAGCCTTCTAATGGAGACCATACCTGTGCTGATAAAATTGTTTGTAGCACCTGTATCTAAAAGGCAAACAATCCTCTGCCCTCTAACTGCTCCTTTCAAACGAAAGGGGTGACATGTAGGAATCCCTGAAAGGGATGCTAAAGTAACTGGGGGCTGCTCGTGGGGGGATTTCTTCTTCTTTCCTTCTGTCGATGGCTCTACCTAAGTCTCCTCACCGCTGTCCTCCTCATCGCTGCCCTCACACTGCTTATACTCATCCTCAGAAGCTACCTCAATATAATGGAGTTTGCCTTTTCCAAGGCACCTGTGATCTGAAGTCCAAGGCTCCCTGCAAGTAAAGCATAACTTCCTCCTCAACTCATTTATAGTCTCAAAATCCAGCCTGGGAGGCACACTCTTATTCTGATTTTTACCTTTCTGGAATGAAGAGGATCCCTTGAACGGTGGTTTCTTAGGTGGCTGTAAAATGGAGGATGGTGAATCCAAATCATGAGCTAACTTAATAGCATCATCCAAGGTGTCTGGTTTGAGGACTCTAACCAGCTCTATGAATTTATCATACAATCCCTCAATGAATAGAATTACCTTTCTCTTTTCTGTCATGTCTGGAACCATGATGGAGATGCTCTGAAACTCATCAATGTAGTGCTGCAATGATCCACTATGTTTAAGTTGAGCTAGCTCCCTGTAGTAGACCTCTATGTCTTTCATATCAAAATGAGTGATCAATCTCGTGCTGAAGATCTCATAGGAAGCAATCAATCCGTGATCCTGGGTGACAAGGCCATGATGCCACCAATCATATGCGGCTCCCTCTAGATGCATAGTGGCAAATTTAATTGCCTCAGTTTCCGACATGGGTTTGAGAGTCAAGAAGGTATCAAGCTTGTGAATCCAAGCTCTAGCGGATGTCCTACTACTGCCATCAAATGTAGGGAGCGTTAACTTCTTCATGACATGTTTCAAATCCCTGTTCGGACCCCTAGGTCTCATGTCTTGCTGGTTCCTGCCAAACTCTATCTTCTGAACCATGTACTATGGAAAAGTCAAATTTGCTTTGACATGGTTGGGTAACATATTCCACTCGTCATGCATGGTCATCACATTCTCTGGAAGAATGCCTGTGGCCTCTGGTGGTGCTACCTCTTCCCCTGCATTATTATCCACAAAGTTTGGTATAAGGGGCCTATCAGATGTACGTGTGGGGGCCCTAGCTGCCCTAGGTGATCCTGTTGTATTGCCTCCAGTACTGTGATGACTAGCGGGTCTCCTGACTGTAACTGATAACTGTTGGATAACCCCTGTAAGCTGGTGTAATACATTCAGCAATATGGTCCCGTCCATCTCGTATCTGTCTCATAGTCTCCCTGGCCTCTCTATCTGCTTCCTTAGCTATTCTCCCACCTGGAATAGCCTGTTCCAAAATGAACTCCTTATTTTCTGTATGACTGGTCTCAATGTCAACCTGTACGAAAGAATTTGTCTGTTCTTGCTCAACACTGTTATGTCTAAATCCGGGTATCCTGTGCCTGCTATGCATATTTGGCTAACATGGCTACTACTGCGACCAACAGAAAATCTGAAAATGATGACCCCGCCTAGGATGACAAGATCAATGGATATGATACCACTGTAATGCTTTGAAGTAGATACTGAATATAACCAGAGCTGGTTTCTAAGGGAAAGTTTATCAAATATTTAATTTCACGGTTTGCCTGTATTTGCCTCTTGGAATAGTTTGGTGTGAAGGAGTTTTGGTTTACTAATCAGAATGTTACGAGAATATATTTCAACCACTTAGGTGCAATATTATCATTGATAATATCAAGGATTTTTCAACATATTTAAACCTTTTCATTTACTAGTCGTAACAATAAGACTTGATACAATATAGTTTCATACATAGAATGGAGTCACCACTTACAGGCAATCTCCAACATGATGTTCTTGGCTCCAACTCCTGCGCACAACAACTACCAATATGTTCGGTGTTCGGGGAGGCTGTTATAAGCATGTCTTCTACTCACGCGTGACCACACCTCAAAAACGTGGCTTATCCTTGACTCGTGCGAGCACCCACACCTGATTATGCTCCTTGCTGGTTCAAAATACTCGCTGTATGACTGCAGATAGAAAATGCCACCCAACCTGACACCCGAGGCACTCTACCAGTAGCCGACGTTAAGACTGGAAGTGGCGGTATGAGATGAATGCCCCCAGACATGGACGATGCCCGTAATACTTGCTACCCGATAATGAAAATGAGCACTACTTCGCGCAGCTGGAATGGTTAGCTCTCAGTTCTTTATACGCTGAGCATACAAATCGATATCTCCATAACCGGTAATAACAACCGTTTCAACCAAAATGTATCCCCTGTCCGTGGATGTCGAGTTCCTTCAGTGTGCCGTAAATGACATGAAAGCAAAACCTCTCCAGCCCGTTGTTAATTCAGATACTTCATACGGGACTTGAGGAAATATTTTTACCTACTTCCACTAGAAGACAAAATAGTTGTATCTAATCCCACTATAAGAGAAAAACAACATGCTTACCAAGATGTCATAGGACAATAAGAAAAAAGAGTAGGTATACAAAATTATAATTTTGACTTTTGAATATTACATTTGATTTGAGTTTTGAAATTTTCCTATTCCTTTTACAATAAAGCACAATTTCAATATTTATCCTTGAAATATTTCATATTTTCACATGAGTTTCTCGAGGTGTATACATTGATATTTTTAGAATTTTTGAAATTCTTCTTAGAGCTTGTTCCATAGATACATTCACCTATGAGTAAGAATGTTTAAATTCCCATGTAGATTTGATTTCTATCCATTTTATTAACCTATATTTACATCATATCATTGCTATGTTTCATGCATTTAGAGAGCTAGTTCAATCTTGACTTGAATGTGTCAAAATAATAAACAGTACAAACATATTTATTTTAATGCATTGTTGGTACACTTCATGTATATAGATTTAATTTGTATGTAGTTTCATTCATATCATAATTTAGTTATATCTTATTTGATTATAGTACATTTTATGAATGGAGTTATTATCTTCTTTTGCTAGTTCAATTTAAAGTTTTCTTCAAGATTTCAATATGTTTCCTTTAATGCATATTATGATAACTTAGTTCTTCATTTTTTCCATACTCATAATATATCCTCTCCCAAAATTGATCCCACCAATGACAACATTTTGGTGCAAGAAGAGATTATCAACACTTCTTCCAAAATTCTCCCTCCAAGGGATGAACGCTTAAGGAATGATGATGATCATTCTCCTAAAATGTATCTCACCTATGATGATATTTTGGAGCAAGAGGAGGATATTATAAACACATTTCTTAATGTCACCTTACCTTCATTACATATAAATGACATCTCTTTTAGAGATGGAACATTTATAGACATTGTTGATATGCTTTCTAAAGCTTGTCCTAGTCACACAGATACCTTAGAAAAGGAGAATAATATCATTACCACTTTACTTGATTCTCTCCCTTATAGAGGTGAAGTTTTAAACAACAAAGAGCCCCACCAATTCAATTCCATCCATTTTTCAGTAGTGAGAAGCCTAAGATTGTTATCCACCTTCATCAAGATATCTCTCAAACTAAACACAAAATAGTGATTGTGGTAAAGCAACCCAATTATCTTACAGTAGCTCAAACATATAACACTCAAATAAACAAGAAAATTCCAATGTTCTTCTCCATTCTCAAACGTTTCTTCCTCTCTACCCTCGTCCTTCACAAAAGTTTGGTAAGGAGTATAATTTTATTGAGCAACTTCGTACTACTGCTAAGATATCCCTTTGGCACTTAATTCAACTTTCACCCACACACCATACTATGCTTCAAGAATATTTACAAAAGACTATTGTTCCTCCTCCTATGGGACCTAATGATGTGGCAACCTTGTTGGAGTGTATGAATACAACTAAAACTAAGATTGTGTTCTCCCAAGATGAGTTGCCTTCTTTAGAAGTTCAAAATTAATGCAATCCTCTTATGATTGTGGTCCTTATTAACAAAAATGCTATTATAAGAACCTTTATTTATGATGGATCCAATCTTAATGTTTGAAGCATAGGCTTATTGCATAAAATTAACATAGATCCCAAGCTTATCCAACCCTCTAATTCTCTCTCTATTAGTGGCTTTCAGAATCTTGCTAGAGAATCATTGGGTAACATAAGGTATTACCTATCACATTAGGTCTAGTTACTTTATCTACTCCTATCCATGTCATGCCTGATATCCTCATTATAGTCTTCTTTTAGGTATACCTTGGATTAATGCTATGCAAGTTGTCCCTTCCACTCTTCATCACATCATCAAGTTCATCTATAAAAATATAATGTATATCATGTTAGCAAGTCATAAATTAAAAAGTTGCTTACAATTGGAACAAATTATTCTATTCCTTCATCAATACAAGTTGATACACCATCTCCTACCCCTCAAGAAAAAACTCCTAGGAGATAATTGGGAGTAATTATACTTTACACCATCTTTTGTGGGAGAATATTCAGTTCCTGAGTTTAACATTGGAGCCTCAAAAAAGCCTAGTGTGTCACTTGTTCAACTCTCTCCTCCTAAAATTTTAACTCCTAATATTGGACATGGTTTAGGATGTGTGCAATAAAGCATATAGATTCTTGACAAACCTACATCATACTTGTCCATGGAAGGGTTAGCTTTCCAACCTCTTCCTTTGTCACTATCCCTTCCCTTATTGTTTAATACTTCATCTTTGCCTCACTTCAATCAAGATAGCATTTTTTTGATGTATTTTGTATCAAGTTGATTACCCGAT
This sequence comes from Thuja plicata, assembly GCA_018584345.1. Taxonomy (NCBI): domain Eukaryota; kingdom Viridiplantae; phylum Streptophyta; class Pinopsida; order Cupressales; family Cupressaceae; genus Thuja; species Thuja plicata. The sequence continues at coordinate 465,755 of MU226246.1, forward strand.
CCAAAGAAAAGAAGAAATATAGACAAGATCTTGAGAATTTCCATTTTTGTATGTATCGTTAATATCATGACCACTCTACTACTGAATGCCAAGATTTGCATTATGAAATTCAAAAACTCATTGATTATGATATCATTTATGTAACATGTAACAATGAGTTGTATTTCAATTACAATTATTTTGAATAATATTTAAGTTCCTATTATGTTTCTCCACACTATGTGACATTGTTAGCCTATCCCGTGGGGGCTCATTGTCATTCATGGTGATATAATTTTAGGGAAATCATATTTTTTTGTGTAACATAATAGCCCTTCTTATCCTTGTCTCTAAACTTGGGGGGCAAGGGTAGTTTTTCAATCTCATATCCTTTCTAACGATCCACTTTCCCTTGGTTGACTGATATTTGTTTATCATGTGATATTATTTCTTACATGGAAATTTTTTTTTTCATGGATTCTCTCTTATTCAAGAGGTGTGTATCCTTGACCATAACCTCTTCCTTATTTGCAAGCATATGTCTATTCTAAATTAATATATTACTTGGGGGCTCAAAGGGTGTTGTCCTTGATCATATCTCTATACCTAGAAATTGGGAAGGTGTGAATTCTTCTTCTCCCTCCCCCTTTTGGGAAATAATGTAATTTTTAATCAAGTTTTTTCCTTGGAGGCAGATGTCTTTGAAAAAGTATTTCTTCCTCTTCCTTTGTATCCATTAGAAGTATCCCCTTTATATTTGTTTCACAATATATTTTTATAACCATCCCTTCCTTGCCTAATAAGAGTTGTGTCTTAAAGAATATCTCCTTTCCATTGAATGTGTTATCCTTGTTCTTATTTTACTTAAGATGTCAACATAGTCATATATTACCATCTGGGGGGAGATATATATATCCTCCTTGTTACAATTTTTTTGGTTATCTTGTTAGTATAGTTGGAATAACTTAGGAAAGTTATGTACTGAGAGGGGAGGGGTGAATCAGTATCAAAAAAATTTTAACCATTCATTCTGATCTATTACCGAGTTGAATACAAGGCATATAATGAACATAAAGTAAATATTCCAAACCCTAAAATATGCAACACATAACACATAGATTTTTCTCACGCAGAAATCATTTGTTAGAGGAAAAAAATGCGGAGGGAATGACACCCACAATCCTTCACTACTGCAGTAAAAAGGTTGCTCAGTTAGAGATACAAATTTAGCTACTTCTGATAGCTTACCCTATTAGGAGTACTATACTCGGTTAAGAGTACAAAAGACTTATTAAGTCTACCTTGTTAGACAATTTCACAATCTCTAATCTAAGATATGTACCTGGTTATAGGATTTACAAAATATAAGACCTGTTAGGGTCTACCCAAAAGTGGGATTTTTACTTCACTGATTACAAAAAAATTCATTACAACATGTTTGATAAAAGTGCATCAATCTAATGCTGTCCGGACTCAGTGTGTTCTATATCTTTGTTACCTTATTTTTTGCACTCGGTAGCTTAGTATCATAAGCTCTTCTTCATTTTGCATACCTCTCCTCTTCTTCACGTTTCAACATATTCATCATCTCTTTCAACTCTGTCAACAATATAAACAACAATGTCAACCCTCTGTTATGTCAACTCTCTGCAATGTCAACTCTCTCTCTTACTCTTTGCTCAACATTCAAAACTGATGTCTTATACAATATTCCGGTGGTTAACTAGATCTAGGGCTTCAAGAATCAATGGCAGAGATTAAGTGGTCAAACTTAGGTTACATCTCCAATGTCATATGCCTTCTAAAACTTCAATGATGGATCTGCCTCGTGATCCTATCCAATCATGTGTTTGGAGTCCCAATGACTCAACTAACTTTTACCTCAAATTCTGTGCAACGCTTCTTGCTTGGTGTCCAAATCCTATGTATCTAATTTCAAATTAAATGACATCTCTAGAGTGCTCGGTAAACATGCTTGTTCTTACTCGGTAATTTTGTACTCTCTTCTCGGTATTTGTGAGTCCTCGGTAATTGTCCTTTCATGACTCGGTATATATGGCTCACTCAGTGCTTAATACATGCTTGGTACTCAGTGGCTATCTCGGTTGCCTTTACCGACTGTGTCTTCTTCTTTGTATGACTTCCTTCGGTTTCTTTCACCGATATATGAATTTGTAGTAAACTAATGACAACAAACTCTCTTTAGGAGTAACAATCTCCCTCTTTGATATTGGTTTGGCATTTTGATAAAAAACTTCAAAGTCATCAAAATTTTCAAAACTTCAAAAAGTTATGACTCCCCCTTTGATAATGCTTCTCAAAATTTTACTACTTATATCTCCCTTATGTATATCTCCCTTTACTATATATATCCCCCTTTTTACTATATATCTCCCTCTTTACTATATATATCCGCCTTTTTTGATAAACATGCCAAAAGATTACTTACTTATTCTTGTCTTCTAGAGGTATCTTGTCAAAAATGTGTTTATACTTCGCCTTTGCATCAGATAGGCTTGCCTCCCAACTATCCTTTAGTGTTTGCATAACAACTATTTGAGTAGCAACATATGCTTCCATACCAGTAATAATGTCTAATGAACTGCCATCAGGAGTGGAAATTAAATCTTTGGCTTTCTTTAAGTGATTATGTATAGACTCTATGTGGGGAACGTGTGAAGCTTGCAGCTCCAAGAGTTCTAACCTTAGTTTATGCTCTGCATTTATGAGCTCTTGCTGCTTTCCTATTAGTTGTTTGGTCTTTGAGTAATAAGCCTGTAGAGATCCAGGCTCAATTGAAATGCTCTTTAGCTTCTCAGTCATCTCTTGTTCAATAGTCGCCTCTTTCTCCTTGATCTCTTTAATGAATTGGGAAATAGATCAAAATTTCTGAAATAATAATAGAATATCAGACAATTTGGTCTCCATTTTAGTGCATGCTTAAGAAAGAGTTACCTTGTCAAGTGCAATATTCTTCAAAATTGCTTCTAATAGTTTTTGATCCATGCCCTGTACTCTCGGCAACCCTGTAATGAAATCCATCAAAATACCTTCCCACTTCTGGCCAGGAATGGGTAGGGGCTGAAGTAAGTCGGGTGGGTGCTCGTGTTTGAACTTGTTCTGCTGACAAGTCTAACACTCTTTGACATGCTGGAGGACATCATCCTTGAGGCCCTTCCATGAGAACCTCTCTCTAACTTGTTTGTAAGTTTTAAAAAACTCCGGATGTCCTGTTGTGGGTGCATCATGAACAACTCTCAATATCTTAGCTTTAAGCTTAGAATCTGGCACTAGGTAAATTCTACCCTTGTAGAATATGATATCATCCATAATCCTGTACCTACTATCGGAAAGATGATTGTCCAATATCTGACATGCTTGAGTATTTTTAGAATACTCAACTAGCAAGTGGGATTTCCAATCTGCAGAAACCTCAGATAGAACACAACAAGCTGCATCTGAAGGTCTCCTGGAGAGTGCATCAGCCACAATGTTATTCTTTCCCTTGAAATACTCAATGTCAAAATCATAAGCCTGGATATTACTAACCCATTTCTGTTGTCTCTCGTTCAACTCTTTCTATTCCAGGAAGTATCGCAAGTTGTTATGTTCCGTTTTAACTGTAAACTTGCCACCCACCAGATACTACTTGAATTTAGCTAAGGTGTGCATGATGCCAAGCATTTATTTATCATAAGTAGAGTACAGTCTCTCATTGTCCTTAAGTTTTATTCTCTCGTAAGCAATGGGATGCCTGTCCTGCATCAATACTACACCAATTCTGTTACCAAAGGCATCACATTCTAAAACAAACGGACGAGAGAAATCCAGTAGTGCTAAAATTGGACACGTGCTCATGACAGTCTCGAGTCTATTGAAGACTACCTCTGTCTCATCTATCCCCTGAAAGCCCCTTTCTGAGTAAGATCGGTGAGGGGTGCTACTGTTTGAGAGAATCCCTTAACAAACCTCCTGTAGTAAGAACATAACCCCAGGAACCCTCTCAAGTCTGACACATTCTGAGGTGGTGGCCAATCCCGGATTGCTTGTATCTTCTCCTGATGGACCTTGACTCCATCTGTCCCTATCACATGACCTGGATAAAGGATCTTTGTCAACTCAAACTCACACTTGGATTCTTTCACTAACAGAGACTGACTCTCCATGATGCTAAGAACCTCATCCAAGTGCCTCAAGTGCTCCTCCCAAGTCCTGCTGAAGACCAAGATATCATCAAAAAATACTAGAACATTCTTGCGTAGCTATTTCTTGAATAGATGATTCATGCAAGACTGAAAGGTGGCAGGTGCATTAGTGAGCCCAAATGGCATCACTAGAAACTCGTATTGCCAATAGTGACATCTGAATGCTGTCTTATGAACATCCACTTCACGGACACGTATCAGATGGTACCCCGATCGAAGATCAATCTTCAAAAAATAAACTGCGCCATGTAGCTCATCTAAAAACTCATCAATATAGGGAATAGGGTACCTATTCTTAACGATCCTCTTATTTAGTGCACGATAATCAATACACATGCGAAGAGTACCATCCTTCTTCTTCATTAATACCACTGACGAAGCGAAGGGACTATAACTGGGCCTGATATGTCCCATATCTAGGAGCTCCTTTATCATCTTCTCTATCTCCTCCTTATAGAGCCTTGGATGACACTAAGGTGTAGTAATAACAGGCTTAACACCCTCCTCCATCTCTATAATATGATCAAATCCCCTGTCTAGAGGTATGCCTAGCTGAATGTCCTCGAAGACCCTCTTGTGCTTATCAAGCACCTTCTGAACATCAAAGTGAACCTGCTACCCTGAGTCCGGTGTGGGTTTAGTGGATATGAAGCACTGGGCTGCCCACTCCATGTCACTATGTCCCATGATGGCCTCCATCCTATGAGTAGATACTAATCTAGGCCCGCCATCTGGCATGGCCTTAAGAATCACCTGCTGATCACCTTGTATAAACTCTAATTGTTTTAGCTTGTGATCAATGGTATACCTCCCTAGGGTCTGCAACCACTGCATACCCAATATTGCATCCAGACTATCCAAGTCAATGACATAAAAGTCTGCCTCTAGCAGGTAATCCCCAAAGTGTATTGGAAGACTAGAGATCTTCCCTGTACAACTCAATAGGTCCCCTCCTACCACCTTGACGTCAAACTCTAGAATGTCATCTACCTGTAGCCTTCTAATGGAGACCATACTTGTGCTGATAAAATTGTGTGTAGCACCTGTATCTAAAAGGAAAACAATCCTCTGCCCTCAAAGTACTCCTTTCAAACGAAAGGGGTGACATGTAGGAATCCATGAAAGGGATGCTAAAGTAACTGGGGGCTGCTCATGGGGGGCTTTCTTCTTCTTTTCTTCTGTCGATGGCTCTACCTAAGTCTCCTCACCGCTGTCCTCCTCATCGCTGCCCTCACACTGCTTATACTCATCCTCAAAAGCTACCTCAATATAATGGAGTTTGCCTTTCCCAAGGCAAATGTGATCTGGAGTCCAAGGCTCCCTGCATGTAAAGCATAACTTCCTCCTCAACTCATTTCTAGTCTCAAAATCCAGCCTGGGAGGCACACTCTTATTCTGATTTTTACCTTTCTAGAATGAAGAGGATCCTTTGAAGGGTTTCTTAGGTGGTTGTAAAATGGAGGATGGTGAATCCAAATCATGAGCTAACTTAATAGCATCACCAAAGGTGTCTGGTTTGAGGACTCTAACTAGCCCTCTGAATTTATCATACAATCCCTCAATGAATATAATTACCTTTCTCTTTTCTGTCATGTCTGGAACCATGATGGAGATCCTCTGAAACTCATCAATGTAATGTTCCAATGATCTACTCTGTTTAAGCTGAGCTAACTCCCTACATTAGACCTCTGTCTTTCCTATCAAAATGAGTGATCAATCTCATGCTGAAGATCTCATAGGAAGCAATCAATCCGTGATCCTGGGTGACAAGGCCATGATGCCACCAATCATATGCGGCTCCCTCTAGATGCATAGTGGAAAATTTAATTGCCTCAGTCTCCGACATGGGTTTGAGAGTCAATAAGGTATCAAGCTTGTGAATCCAAGCTCTAGTGGATGTCCTACTGCTGCCATCAAATGTAAGGAGCATCAACTTCTTCATGGCATGTTTCAAATCCCTGTTCGGACCCCTAGGTCACCTGTCCTGCTGGTTCCTGCCAAACTCTCTCTTCTGAACCATGTACTATGGAAAAGTCAAATCTACTTTGACATGGTTGGGTAACATATTCCACTCGTCATGCATGGTCATCACATTCTCTGGAAGAATGCCTGTGGCCTCTGGTGGTGCTACCTCTTCCACTGCATTATTATCCACAAAGTTTGGTATAAGGGGCCTATCAGATGTACGTGTGGGGGCCCTAGCTGCCCTAGGTGATCCCGTTGTACTGGCTCCAGTACTATGATGACTACCGGGTCTCCTAACTGTAACTGATAACTGCTGGATAACCCCTGTAAGCTGGTGTAATACATCAACAATATGGTCCTGTCCATCTCATATCTGTCTCATAGTCTCCTTGGCCTCTCTATCTGCTTCCTTAGCCATTCTCCCACCTGGAATAGCCTGTTCCAAAATGAACTCCTTTTCTGTATGGCTGGTCTCAATGTCAACCTGTACGAAAGAATTTGTCTATTCCTGCTCAACCCTGTTATGTCTAAATCCTGGTATCCTGTGCCTGCTATGCATATCTGGCTAACATGGCTACTACTGCGACCAACACAAAATTTGAAAATGATGACCCCCCTAGGATGACAAGATCAATGGATCTGATACCACTGTAATGCTTTGAAGTAGATACTGAATATAACCAGAGCTGGTTTCTAATGGAAAGTTTATCAAATATTTAATTTCAAGGTTTGCCTGTATTTGCCTCTTGGAATAGTTTGGTGTGAAGGAGTTTTGGTTTACTAATCAGAATGTTACGAGAATATATTTCAACCACTTAGGTGCAATATTATCATTGGCAATATCAAATGGAGGATTTTTCAACATATATAAACTATTTCATTTACCAGTCGTAACAATAAGACTTGATACAATATAGTTTCATACATAGAATGGAGTCACCACTTACAGACAATTTCCAGCATGATGTTCTTGGCTCCAACTCCTGCGCACAACAACCACCAATATGTTGGGTGTTCGGGGAGGCTGTTATAAGAATGTCTTCTACTCACGCGTGACCACACCTTAAAAATGTGGCTTATGCTTGACTCATTCGAGCACCCACACCTGATTATGCTCCTTGCTGGTTCAAAATTCTCGTTGTATGATTGCAGATAGAAAACGTCACCAAACCTGACACCCGAGTCACTCTACCAACATCCGACATTAAGACTAGAAGTGGCGGTATGAGATGAATGCCCCCAGACATGGACGATGCCTGTAATACTTGCTACCCGATAATGAAAAGGAGCACTACTTCGCGCAGCTGGAATGGTTAGCTCTCAGTTCTTTATATGCTGAGCATACAAATCAATATCTCCATAACCAGTAATAACAACCGTTTCAACCAAAATGTATCCCCTGTCCGTGGATGTTGAGTTCCTTCACTGTGCCGTAAATGACATGAAATCAAAAACTCTCCAGCCCCCTGTTAATTCAGATACTTCATACGGGACTTGAGGAAATGTTTCTCAGTCAAGATATCACGCTGAATACTCATCTTAATGTTCTACAGGGAGAATGCCGTACCACAATGATCACCCAAACAATAATGACTAATACCAATTTCAGTCTACCTGCGAGCTGTTATGAATGTATTTGCTAGATGATTCTGACTGCTCAAAGAAATCCCTAATCTGCAGAAGACTTCCAAGCCCAAATCCAAAGTTTCACAATATGATGCAAATATGGACCCTGTGTGAATCCATCAATTGATGAAGGCTAGTTTTATGTCCAACCTCTAAAGATTTCTCAAGGGTTTGTGTCCTTAGAGAAAAAATCTAGTCACATACGCAACCTGATTTTCTTATCTTTGTTTTATATTATCTCCTTGTACTTTTCCCAAGACAGCTTGTTTCTGTTATAACCTCGAAGTGAGGGATAACTCCAAAACGCAAGCAATATGGGATAAAGTGCCCACTTAAGTTACTTTAAGTGACTTAAGTCACTTTTATAAAATAAAGTAACTTTAAGTCATAAAGTGACTTTACTTTATAAAATAGACTCAAATATTAAAAGCTCGCCCACTGAAGCCTGTGACTGGCTGACATCCTCTGAAAGAAGCCTTTAGCCTATCCGGATGGGGG
>MU226246.1:481325-493692 GCA_018584345.1 Thuja plicata
GGAGTCGGGGTGGCGTGGCGGCGACGCACCCCAAAAAATAATTAAAATTTTTTTTTAAATTTTTTTTTTTGATTTTTGTACCTGTACGACCCTAGGAGGGTAAAATTTTTTTTCCAGATGCTCCGGAGGCCAAATAGGTCATGTTTTATATGGATTCTGGGGTTTTTGGGACTTTCCGATCCAACTGTGAGGTCGGTTTTTGCCCAAAGTGCACCAAAAAAAATGAGACTCCCTAGATCCAATAAAAACAACAGAAAAAAGTAGAAAAAAAGATGTTTGATCCACAGCTTCAAAAGAACTCAAACAAGCAGCATCAAAATGACTCTGATACCATGTAGAAACTGAGAAATACAGCTTCGACTTCCAAGACCAATCTGCATGCAAGATACCTGTTATAAAGAATGAAGCAAAAGATGGAAAAAGCTGAAACCCTTCTGTGCTCAAAATGTGAGAGCTCAAAAATGTATTCTGAGAGTCTGCCAAAACAATTACAAGCATTCAACCTTAAAGGTGAATGAAACCCTAAAAAAGGAAAAGGCTAACCTAAGAGAAAGCTTAAGTGAAAAATAGAGTACGACTAACTTAATAATTAATATCAAAACTATATACTCTAATAGTTTCTCCCTCAATACTCATATGGGAACTTTAGAAGGAACGTAATAGGAGAGTTTTCCAAGGGAAGACACTAAATAAGGATTTGCTCTTAAACAAGATTGAAGCAACAATTGTGAAAACTATGAACTCCAGAGAATCATATCCCAGTGCTGCTCTTCAAATTTTTATACTGGCTGGGATGATTGCATGCTTAGGAAGTGGTTTGGTCTTAAAGCCCCCCAAACCTTAGGTCGAGGAGGACAATAAAGTCAAATTTGCAGACAAAATTGTGTTTGGTCTCCTCCTAGTAGTGGATGATATAAACTAAACTTTGATGGGGCCTTCAAAGGTAACCCGAGCCCATCAGGGGCTAGTTGTGTAATCCACTCAGACAGAGGCTTAATTTTGGCCAAATTGGCCAAACCATTAGAGGAAGATACCAACAACATGACAAAATTCAAAGCGCTACTTTCAGGGTTGTCCTTATGCAAGGAGCTTAATTTATCAAAGGTAGAGATTGAAGGAGACTCTCTCATCACTATTAATATAGTTAGATCAAAGTCGACCCCCAATTAGAGACTTCAATTAGTATTGGATGCTATCTTAAGCCTCTTGGTTAATTTTGAGCAAGTGACCATTAATCACATATATAAGGAAGGTAATTTAGCAGTAGATAAAATGACAAAGTTGGGAGTGGAAGGAAAATTCTTTAAACAAAATTTTTGATAACATTCCTCCTTTTTCTTCCCCTTCAACTAAAGCTGTGAAGACGTCACGAGGAGCTGACAAGGTAGAGGTGGGATATGAGGTCTATGCGGACTTCGAAAGAAAAGGATCTTCTTCTCCTTCAGACTTAGGCAGTTAGGTGTGATTCAATATTCTCAGACTCATAAGAGGCAGGAACTTCGGTGACCTTGGGATCACAACTGCAGTATTGAATCCTGATCAAAACATAGGTCATCCAAGAAGGATGGAGATAAAGATAAGAGGGCTTCTTTAATATTTTTGATAGATATGTTAATAATTTGTGCTACAGGTGGAGCAAGCTATTAAAGCATGATTTAAACTACAGACTTAAAACTTTAAACTTGGGAGTGGTATAAATATGACCATGGGATAGGAAAGGAAAGAGAAGGGATGTAACAAGAAGAGGTAGGGTACCCAAGATTTTGGTTGAAGATGTGCCAGAGTGAGTTTTTAGGATGAGGCTTCTGGAGGATTCCCGCGTAGTGTTTTTCGGATTTGGTATTGGCAAGATGTTGTTTGATGTAATTATACTTTAGTTATAGGTTGTATGGGCTATGATCGAAGGTTTTCTTACTGGTTCTTTCCTCCCGATATTCTTTTGAACCAGGATTGATGTACTTTATTATAATTAATAAATATGATCTCGGCTTCGACCCCTTATCCATAAAAAAATAGTGGAGATTAACTCAACACCAAGCGCTCACATTTGTCTTCTAGAAAAATCAAGATATTTAAATATAATATCTTTACCTATTCCCACTAGAAGACAAAATAGTTGTACCTAACCCCACTACATGAAAAAAATGACACACTTCCCAAGGTGTCATAGACAAAAGAGTAGGTATAGGAAATACAATTTTGACTTTTCAATATTACATTTGATTTGAATTTTGCAAATTTCCTTTTCCTTTTACAACTAGCAATCGCACCTTAGTGTGCAATGGGAATACCGTAGAGTTATGGAAAGGTCATTTAAGTATTTGTCCCTTTGTTTGTCACTTCCTCTCATCCTCTCTAGATCTCCTTATACCATCTATATATCTTTTAATCTCTTCCTCTCTATCTCTCTCTTTCTAATTTATATTTATATCTCTCATTCTATCATCTTTATATATTTTCATCTTCCATCTGCACTCTCCCCCTTCTCTATCTCTTTCTCTCTCCTCTCCATATCCCTCTTCTTCTCAATCTCCATATCCACACCTCTCTCTTACATTCAATTCCACATTCAAAATGTAATTAAAAACACTTAGCATTTACTATTAAATTAAAATCTATTAATTTACACTCCATCTTATTCTCCTCCACAATACACATCTAGAAACTTATTTCTCCATTCTCAATTATCAATCCCGCTATAACCAATCCAATCTTGCTTGCTAAATAGAAGTATTTAAAACATTGAGAAGAAGAAGTACAATCAGAATATTTGAATATCCATGACTTCCATCATTGAATACACGGTGTCAACAATGGAAATAAACAAACTCGTCTACTTGGGATCTCCATTTTTGTTTACAGGGGCTGAGGGTTTGAACAGAGCATTGTCTATCTTAAACGAGTCTCTGTTGTTTTTGTAGCTGAAAAATGTGTACACATTGGCCATGAACAGAGACCCATTCTTCGCTAGGAATTGTAGAACAAACTTCATCTCATTTTGTACGTTAGCAGTTAAACTTCCCTTGGATGGATTTAGAGGAGCGAATGGCCCAATTATGTTTCTGAGAGAATGGGTTGTCAAAACATTTATTTTTCCCTGCAGATTGGAATTCACAAGTGCTTTCTGGATATTGTTCATCAAGCCCACCAAATACTGGCCCTTACCAGTCTTTCTAAAGACCTCATTTCCCACTACAATGTATTTGAAATTGACAACAGGGTAGTGGGCCTTTACATTCTCATTCACCCACTTATTTTCTTTGTTTTGGTTCGATGAGATTCTCTGGAAATTGTTGGTGGCAACTCCCACAGTTAATTTGATCCCAGAATTGGCAAAGGCCCTGACTACACTCGCCTCTTGTTTAAAAATATGACATTTCCCAATGTTGATCGCTTTCAATAAACTCACCACTTCCTCTTGCGATGGAAAATTTGATCCTGACATTCCATTGTTGACGCAAATGTAAAAAAATGGTGACGTGTAAAGTGGCCACAAAGAACTAGACAGAACAAGCTACGTGTAAAGTGAAAAATGATAAACAGTGGCAATAGCTCCAGTTTACCCATAATCCATTGCACCTTTGTTCCGCAATCTACACCAGCGACAAAGGCACAGGTTCTTTCTAGGAAGGAAAGGCAGTTTACTTTGTTGACCCAACCCTTCGCCCTATATTTTCTTATGGGAGAAAATGTGCAATACAAACGTAATAGCTTCACCCCCTTCCAAAAAAATGGCAAATGAAAAGATGATCTTTTAATTCTAGAATTGCTGAGAAGGAGAAATTAACAAACCATAAATAGAGAAGGTCGCCTGAATTCCACCATGGCGATCCTTGCGAGCGGGTTTTCTTTTCCAGTCCACAAAACCTTGTAATTCATTCTGATCGGATTCATTTGACTTACTCTGCAAATACATAAGAGTAAGTTAGTATTTTATAATTCATCTATAATTAATGATCTCCGAAATTAAATTGCGTACGTCCCACAATTGGGTTGAAATTTACCATGTTTCTTTACAAAATATACTACAAATCTGCAAACACCTTTATTCCTGCACATACAAAAGCCCGAGGAATTTGGAAGAAAGATTTTGAGAAATCCAGTTCTGGTTCGAGGCTTTATAGGAGATAATGGTATCAAAAATATATTTTAATTTAAATATTTTACAAGTAGATTATATAAATATTTTAATTTTAAGAATATTTATCTCGATGCATTAATATCAATTTTGAAATATTGTTTAAATATTGAAAACTATTTGATAATTCCTTGACAAAAACATTGACCATTATTTGTGTTCCTATTGTAAGAGGAGGAAAATGGAGTACGAAAAAGGCATGACCAAGATAATAATAGGATGTAAGGGGCACATCCCACCAATTAGATATTTGTATAAGAAAATATATAATGCAAGAGAGAGAAGAGGATATAGAGAGATAAGTGAATGAGACAAGTGTAGATAGAAAAGAAGAATAGTAAAAGAAAAGGAATTGTAAGGGTGGGGTCCTATGAGGGAAGCTTTGGGATCTATTTTTAAGAAGTGGGAGGTGCCATAAAGTCAAATAAAAGCTGCTACAAGATTAATTGGAATCTTTTAAAAATTAGCCTCCCCTACTTTCTAGGGTTGCAATTTGGGTGGTGAAAAAAGTGGGAGGCTAGAAATTGGCCCACTAGCTTAGCCTTTTTTTTTGCCACTTGTCACTCATATGAAGTTTTTCAATTTGTATCTATTGATTTTTCAAATTTTTATATTTTTTTTTACTAACGTGAACTAAATAAGCTAAAAAATAAAATTCATGAGACAACCATCTTCCATAAACTTTAGAGCTTAAATTGTGGATATTTTCTCTATTGATAATGTTTTCCACTTAACTTATGTCTTCAATACTTGCTTTTGAGCAAGGGGTTGTGTTAGAAATCATAGTGGAACTTTCATATAGTCAACAAAGATTGTTGGCTTCATTGATAATAGCCAAATCCATTTACTAATGTACATTGAAGATGCATCAACCAAACAATATAATACGGATCCTATAACGAAGCAATATTGATTAAAAAAAATAGTGCATAGATGCTTCCTAATACGTGATTTCTCAACCTTCTAACTTTTTTTATAATAATTAACAATATAGGATTAATCTATAAACACATGAAATTTGAAATATGAAATTGGATAAAATTAAGATAATCCTTAGCTAGGATAATGCATAAATTAATTTAAAATAAGAATTAAGAACATCCACGTCATTTTATATGCCAAACAAATTTTGTTGAACACCACAACAAATCATCTTCCTCTTTAATAATTTATTTTGGTGACTAGATGGGTCCGTCACAAGACAATTCCTCCGTTTGGAAATATGATATTTTATTAGAGGTAAAAGCCTGTGCAAATTGTATGCTCCGTCTATTTTCTATGCTTTCTTGCTTGCTAAGGTATCGTTAAGCTTAAAAAAGTATTAGAAAGATCCATAAAAAAGGTAGAATAATCTAAGGCGGCTCTATAGTTGTCATTTAGAAAAGCCGTGAGAAGCAAGAAGACGGCAATTGACACCGTCATTAACAGGGGGACAAAATCCCAATCTTCAATCTTGGTGCCAAACAGTTGGCATTCATTTCAGCCTTCTGCATTTTGATTACTGGCTTTACCGCATTTTGATTTATAAGGAATTCACGCTTTGTTAAAACAAGGACAAGTTTTTATTTGTTGGCCTTTTATAGAATTGTTACTTTCCTGCTTTGAAATGGAAAACCAGAGCTCTGAAGCTTTTAATCTACACATTCTCATAAATAGTAAAACTCAATGTATTGTTTATGCTGAGTCCGGCAAAGATTTCATTGATTTTCTATTTAGTTTCCTTTCTATGCCAATGGGATCTGTCCTCAAGTTACTCAAATTTTAATCCAATAGGAAAATTGGCTCTCTCTCGAAGAATTTATATAGCAGCCTTCAGAAACTGCCTTCCCATTCTATGAGCACAAACTAATCCCAGCTGCTAGACCCAAATTTTTTAACCAGCTACTCTAATAACTCTCTTATGATTGAAGGCGGAATTATAATTATTATGTTTGGCCTTATTCTTACAATGCAGGCACTCACAATATCAGCACGTGCAACGAAGATATATGTATCTGCGGCTTTCCCATCAACCATCTCATTCAGCTACGCCAGAATGGCAATATCAACCAAGCCAGCATGGGCATCGAAGATGAGGGCCTATCAGCCGCTTATCATAAGGGCCATGGAGATTGTGGAGGCATCTTTGGTTTCCACCACTGTGTTGAACTATGTTTTCGGAGCTGCATTTGCTTTATCAGGCAAGGTAATATTAATTCAACATTTAGTAATTACAGAATTAGTTTAACATTTATTGATTAGGGAGATCTTCATTTCTATTCTGCTAAGCACTCTTTTGGGATAATATTTCTCCTTACAATTTTATCCCCTGTTTCAGGAGTTTGCTGGTAAAATAAGCTAAAGGGTGTCATCTCATAAATTTTGGAGAAATCGTCAATGCATCTTGCCTAACAAAATTCAGTGATTTTGGAACAGATTGAAAGTTAGCTAAAACAAACTTATTTTTTCCTCTTGTAAACTACTTTCATTACAATTACCGTACTTTATTCCCAAAAACACTAAAATAAAGATTCATGAGAGCAACAGTTTATTGAGATGTTTGTAGTGTGGATGACAAGTTTGAGACATTGGCTGAGTGCATCCCACTTCATTGCCATTAGTGCTGTGGTACAATCTGCTTCCCCTTTTAGTCTGCAAAACACAATCATCTGAAAGTAAATTCCTCATATAGCATTCAAATACCACCCCCATTTTCTATTACTTATAGGCATCATTTCACCGTTTTTCACTCTCAAGAAATAACACTTCACAATCATTTCATTTAGTTCCTGAGATGACATCTCTTTGATTCATTGTATCAAATATTTGGTGACATTTTCAGAATGCTTCTTAGCCACACATCTGAAATTTTTTCATTTTGAACCTTCACACTTTGGCAGTCATTCATACCTTCTAGGATGCATTCAAATAGTTCACATGCTTTGCTTGTGATTCCACATGTTATAGTATATTTGCCAGGGTATCTCCAATATTTGGTTAAATTATTGTGATTAAAGTCCATCCCCTATTCCAAACCATCTACCACAGTGTACACAAAGAAGATATTTGCAAAGGTTGTTGAATTTGACTCTATGCCTGCTGCTACATTCAGCCTAAAAGATTTTAAAGACTTTTCACCAAATCACTATGTCCAAATCCTTTGCTTATGTCATCCTTGAGACAATACTTCTCTGAGGAATCCTGCTAAGCAATTCATAGGCCTTGTCTATGCAGCTTTAAAAATATTCATGCCCTGTTCTAATGCTTCCACATGCGTACAGGTAGAGGAGAGTGCTAATAAAGTTAATGAAAAATAGCTTTACCTGTCGTTGAATTTTCCAGAAAGTTTCTAACCCCTTTTGACCAAACCATCTTGTGCACTTTGCAAAAATCGCATTCCTAGGATAGTATCGCAAATCGCATTCCTAGGATAGTATTGCTTCATTGAGTTGAATCGGACAATCTTGGTGCACCTATTTGATTTCATATTTTGTCTGTATGTCTGACAGAGCATTGAAAGCTTACAATTCCCTTCAACAAATCCACTCTATAAACTTGGTTTGAATGTTTCCATGGTTGCACACGCAGATGGAAAAGACGCTGGCAAAACATATAAAATCTATCTTGAATCCTGCCATTGTATTCAACAAATCCAGTTGAGATATCTTTGCAATCACCGTGTCCATGGAGCAAAATGCTTTTGAAGATTTTCTCAAACATTTTCAATATATTCTTTAATAAGAATAGATGCCCTATTCTTTGATTCACTGAAGTTTCTCAAACCATTTCGTCGCCCCTTCAAGCATGGTAAATGTGCATTTTCCAGACTGTCTTATCAACCGTAAGAATGGACAGCTAGGACAGAGAGTTGGGATGGACAGCTGGTGAAAAGTGATGAATGGGCCAGATGACTTCAATGGTAGTACTACCATTGGCCTCTCCATCACATCCAACTGTTAGATGGAAAAAATAGATAGGACTTTTTCAAAATGGAAACGCCTACGACATATTAATAAAACACATTTTGAATATTTCTCTTTGAAGTACTACCATTGGCCTCTCCATCACATCCAACTGTTAGATGGAAAAAACAGGTAGGACTTTTCCAAAATGGAAACGCCTACGACATAATAATAAAACACATTTTGAATATTTTTCTTTGAAATTTTTTATTTTTTTACGTCTTTTTCTAAGTGTATCCATTTGTATTTCCTAGAATTCTAAAATTGTTATTTGAGCTTGTTCCATGGATACATTCACTTGTGAGCATGAATGTTGAAATGCCCCTACAGTTTTACTTTTTTACTTTATTCCAGTGATTTTTTAACTTTTATCACTTTTGGAAGTTACTAACAAACCGATACTCTTTGATCCTTTAGAAGACATCCATCTGCATCTGTGTTTCATGTTGACAAATATATCTTCAGACATCTACATGAAAACACAAAAATATGCTAATAACGTTATAGGCACAACAACGAACATCAAAATTCAACTTCATCACAATCTTCATTTCAGATTGTCACAATAAAAAAATATCAAGAAAACCCAGTCTCCAAAAGCTAACCCAAATTATTCCAAACAAACTAAACTAATGCAAGCACGCAAACTAAACTAAACTAATGCAAAAAAGCATTTACTAAACTAAGACTAACTAAGACAAAAGAAAACCTAATCTAAAACCTATCTTATGTACAAGGGAACTTAAGGGCCCGTTTGGTGCATGGAATTAACTTATCCAGAATAGGCCTATTCTAGAATAAGGGCCTATTCTGGAATTAATTAATGCTCAAAACGAAAGCTGGAATAAGCTATTCCGCGTTTGGATCCCATAATGTGGAATTAGAATAAAAGGTTATTTTTTATTTTTTTAATTAATTTGAACAATATGTATTTTTAACTTGTGTACACACATACACATATACACACATACATATACACATACACACATACACATATACACACACACACGTGTGTATATATGCACTTATATGCACACATACACACATATATACACAAATATGTATATACACACAAATGTGTATATACACACAAATGTGTATATACACACAAGTGTGTATATACACATGTATATACACACAAGTGTGTATATACATGTGTGTGTATATACACGTGTGTAATGTGTATATACACATGTGTGTATATACATGTGTGTAATGTGTATATACACATGTGTATATACACATTTGTGTGTATGTGTATATACACACATGTATATACACATTGTGTGTACGTGTATATACATGTGTGTGTATACACACATGTGTGTATATACACATTACACACATGTATATATATACATACCCACATTAAAAAAAAAGATTTAAAAAAAAAATTATAAAAAAAATAAAAATTAATAAAATAAAATAAATTTGAATCCATAAATAGCTTATTCTCGAATAAGAAATGAATTCCAGCTTTTTTTTAGAATTAACTTATGCTGGAATAAGCCCCAAAATGGGGATAAGTTTTCTAATTCGAGAATAAGGAAAATGCTCACAAACAGAGAACAAATTTATTCTAGCATTAACTAATGCTTATTCCAGATTAATTCCTAGCGCCAAACGGACCCTAAGAGAATAGGTGTAAGGTATCCTTGACCACCTAGCCCTTCGTGAATTCTTAGGTTACTCACTAATAATGAGGTACATGCCATGGTGTGAAGGCTAGCAGGTTTGTCTTTATATTTTTAATTTTTTTTACCATCTCACATTCATATTTATAAAATACATCATGTAGAAATAGCAACTGAGGTAATTCATTAGGCCCATGATTGAACCATATACATGTCTTACGTCATAGATCTCCATAATAAAAATGATAAACTTCAGAATTTATAGCGAGGGAATCTTCGTGTTTGGGTTAAGAATCTTGTTTACTACTCACCATAAAAAAATTTGGAAACTCATCCTTTGTATCCTGGGGCAGTCACACTCCAGGATAAAATATCCCATGCACTTTCAACACATGCAAATCAAAATCATACACATGAACAATCATTCCATAAAAATTATATTTAATAAATTTAGAAACATGGAACTTTTTACCTATTTGTATGTTCTTGCGTAGCATAGGTGTTGACTCATTTTCACTTCTTCACGTAGGCATTTAGAAGTATCAAATTTTTCCTCATGTCACTCTTCAATCATTGTAGCGATTTGTTTGTCTTTAATTTGTATGACAACATAGTCATTTTCTTTTACATTATCTAGAATTTATGTATCCTTGGTCATCATATCATGAACTGATTTGTTAGTTGGGATAAAGAGTATGTATCCTTGGTCATCATCATATCATCGTGAAGTACTTCTCTTTGTAGTATGATTGATTACTGATTTGTAATTTCTTCCTGTTGCACTTGAAATATTTTAGATCTTTGGTGTACTTCAATAACAAGAATACCTTCAGCCCCAGGCCTAGGTTCTTGAATGGAAACAACTTCCATGTTTATCCTTTCTAAGCATTGATCTTTGTCGTTAGCTAGCATGTCTTCTTGAAGCTCATTCATATCAAAACTTCTTGTTGTACCAACAACTTCTAAAACTATCCTTTCTTTTTAAAAAACATGCACATTGTTTCCAATGTCTTTGTGTTTAGTGCTTTCATTAGTATGCTCTTTTGGAAACTCATTGTTGCATCTTCTTTGTTGTTCTAGTGACTCTAGCTGATTTACAATTTGGTTAATCACATCCTTGCATAGTGCACAAGTAAATTTAAAATGTGCAACATTATGAACTCTGCACCAACTAGGAAACAATATGTCTTCTAAATGTACTTCTATTAGGGGTTTAAGGTAAGATGAAGCAATAAATAATATTAAAAAATAATTTAGAATAAGAGAGGAAAAAATAACCAAACACAATAACATATATATTTAACATGGTTTACCTAATGTGGGCTACATCAACTAGAGAAATAATCATCTACTTCTTTCTATTATCACTAGTAAATTTTACCCTGTTTTTCGATGGGGATTAGTCAAATTTTTGAGACCCATTGGTCGAACCGACGACAAAAACTGTCGTCAAACTTTTTTTGTCGATTATTCGACAGGAAAACCCATCGTCGACATATCGACCTGCTTAGTGGTTGAATTATCGACTGAATCTTCATCAAAAAAATCGCTTGAAGCTGGAAGAATTGTAGATCAAACCTTTTATCTAAGCGACCAACGTTCGCCGAGCTTGCGACCACAGTTGGTCGAAATTGACGTCGAACACATAGCATTCTCATCGAACCTACTGATATTAAAACGTTGAAAAAGCGACCAATACTAATTTTTAGTTCTATATATATATATTATTGATTTCTTTATAAATAGACGTGATGATGAAAATATTGAGTCAAAATTTATATCTCCT
Organism: Thuja plicata; assembly: GCA_018584345.1. Lineage (NCBI taxonomy): Eukaryota > Viridiplantae > Streptophyta > Pinopsida > Cupressales > Cupressaceae > Thuja > Thuja plicata. The sequence continues at coordinate 492,825 of MU226246.1, forward strand.
TTGTCAATGGAGATTGAGATATAAAATAGCAGAACACAACCAAATCTACCACAAATACACGATTCACCGGTTATATGAGATCAAAATGAAAGGATATAGAATCTATGAGGTTTTACAATCAATTAATTAGCATTTACTTTCGAAAGTGTGTATTTTCATTTTTTTAATTCTCCTATCAGAAAATGAACAAACATACATTATTATAGAATGATCCAAATAAAAAAAAATACACAGCGTAAATATAAAAATGGTACACACAAGCTCAATGTTTTGATCTCATAAAGGTAGAATGATAAAATCCCCAAATATGAAAGCTCCTATGGTGCCACGCATGCTTCCCTGCCTACACAGTCAATCAATGAAAACCCCCTCAGTAATCACACATCTTCCATGTGTCTCTTAGCATTGATTAAATAATGAAGTTATGTTAGTTTGACCTTCACTTGGTTTCGAGAATACTTTAATATTCTCTACTTAACAAGGCCAACCACGTGAAGGTGGAAGCTCATTTGGCCCCTCCTAGGACACTCTTATGACCCTTTACGACACTTTAAGATCTATAAGATGTATTCGTAGGGATCGTAAAGGGTCATAAAGGGTCATAAGGGATCCCGGGACACAACATCTGAGAAACATAAATGTAGGCATCATGGTCACAATTGTTTAGAGACACAACATAATTCAATGGTATACCCAGACGATGCAATGCAACCACTACTCCTCCAGTTCTAAGTTGGCACTAAACGATCCAAAAACCACAGATAAGGAATAAATTTAGAGAGCGGAGGAGGGCCATAACGACCGAAAGAATATACCTTCGCTCTCTAAATTTATTCCTTATCTATGGTTTTTGGATCGTGCAGTGCCA
>MU226246.1:501040-554566 GCA_018584345.1 Thuja plicata
TATTTTCTATTCCTCCTCCCTACTAACAAATGGTCAAATGGTCAATGGGTAATGCAGTGAAATGTTTGACCGAGTGCCTCATAGTATCCAAGATTGACATTCATTGCAACCAAATAATAGGTGAGTCGAAATCCAAATCAACGTCTCTACAGATGCTAGGTTAGTCACGATTCATTTTCTAGGTTTGTCACACAAAATCCATATGCAATTTATTCATCTCATATGAAACAAAGAAACCCTAATTGGGTTACTCGAATTGAAAACTAAAAACACTTCGTAACCCATATTGTTGCAAATTGACAAATAGCTTAATGCCGGATAAACACAATACAAATAGAATGAGAACACATGTAAGTCTATAAATTGTTCATCAATACCAACCTAATTTTGTGTAAGTCTGAAACAAATCTGCCTTCCGTTTGATCATGCACAGATGGTGTTGGTTCAATCACTTCAACGCATATGTACTCTGTGCCTTCTATTCGTGCCCTCCTTCAACTCTTCTTTGTTGCATAATCACAATGAATTGAAATGAAACCTTTTTTTTAAGTTATATTGATCATGTTTGTCGCAATTACGACAAAATGTCCTAGTTGTCATAATTCTGACCAACACGGGAATGGATTAAAAAAAAATCAAAGTTTTCCTTCCATTTTCTGACCAAGCAAAACAAATGTAATGCATGGTGGGAAATTTAGGTCAAAATTTAGGGTCAAATGTACTAGTATATCCAATGAAGAGAAAATTATAATATGATATGTTTACATTACAAAACCACTTATTTATAGGTCTTTAAGATGGTTTGCAAAGGTTGGTTTACATGCCAAAACCCTAGCTAATTCCTTTATCAAATAATAGAAAAAATTGGCTTTAGGGGCATTGTCCCAAAACCCTCGATTGGGGGTGTTGTCCCCAGCCCCCCACCATGGGCTCCATCCCAGGCCCCGTAGGAGGGGATCTCCCCCCCTACACTCCCCCATTAATTAATTTAGGGGGAAAAATAATTAACAAAGTCACCAAAATTCAAGGCCAACAACATGATCAGTCACCACATACCTGCGACTTCATCTTCCATACTCAACTACCTTTTGATAAGATCTTTGAATCCAATTAAGGCTTCATTCTCAACAAGGGAATCTTCATGCACATCTGTGGAATCAACATGCTTATGTACTTCCCAAAAGAAGAGTTTTCCTTGTAAGGCTAAATCCATCCTAGATATACTGAGAGATGCATAATGAGACAAACTCTACAGGTAAAGCTATTTATTCAATGTTTCATGGAGCTAAGAGATATCAATGAAATGTCTTGCTTCACAACATAAGACATGAAATTATAGTTCTTTTGTCTTGACTTAAGAATTTATCTGGTTTCTAGATTTTCTCCTTTTTGTGGGCTTTTCCAATATATGGATAGATCATTAGTTCCAAGAATGAATTCTTACCTTCAGTCTAGCGTCAATTTTATTGATGGTACTGGAGGTATGAAATTTTGATCTGCAATTTGATGAATAAATTCTATATGTTCTGCCCTCGTTCTAGCACCAATTTATTGATGACATAGGAGGGATGAAATTTTGATCTAGACAGTTTGATGAATAAATTCTATCCTTTCTGCCATTCTTCTAGCACCAATTTTATTGATGGGGGTTTTACACGCCACCAACACATAATAAAATATATTGAGTATATTCTATTCTCTCTTGAACAAGGAAATCTCAGGTGTTATTGGATATGATAAGATGATATAACCCCAAGGTTCCTAATGTTAGGTCTTGAATTAACATGGATAGAGTCAGTTGTATGATATGATTTGTTGGTTTCATAAGAGGACTTACACAAATTTTCTTGGACTACAAATGCAACTCTCTATCTCTCTCTCTACTAAACTATTTCAAAATAAATAGAAAAAATATTAGGAACTGGAGAGACTATGCTAAGAATCCTAAGGAGAATCATAGTAATAGATGATGTTTCAGATAGATAGATCCCATAAATTAACTTTTTATTAATCATATTAATCACAACACCACATGAATAGTGCAATCATCAAAAGGAAATGAAGGATTTCCAGATTGCAAACACACATTCAAGTACCTAATACTAGCGCAAGTCAAACATGCTTAGCACAATTGAGCTAATATTGCAAGTTAGGTTCAGACTAACCATACTCTATAGCTTACATCAACAAGGTACAAATGGGATGAACCATAAATTCATCAAATATCCTTGCATTTCACCATCAAAATAAATGAATTGAAATTATCATTGAAGAATAGAAACCATGCATACATTAAAGAAATAGACTAAAGACACCATAAATTTGTTGCTTCACTTGAAATAAATTCAAATATTTCTTAAAACAATTTTTGTTCATCTATTCCTCCTACTAAAATAATTACCCATGCTAAGTTAATCATTAAAAATTAATTTTGTAAAGAAAGAAAGCACTCAATTTTCTAGATAAGGCTTACAAGATCAATATTGAAGACTAACTAAACACCAATGGTTCATATTTGCCTTCTAGAAACATCAAGACATTTAAAAAAAATATGTTTACCTACTTCCACTAGAAGACAAAATAGTTGTATCTAATCCCACTATTTAACAAAAACAACATGCTTCCCAAGATGTCATAGGACAATAAGAAAAAAAGAGTAGGTATAAAAAAATTATAATTTTGACTTTTGAATATTATATTTGGTTTGAGTTTTGAAATTTTCCTATTCCTTTTACAATAAAGCACAATTTGAATATTTATCCTTGAAATATTTCATATTTTCACGAGTTTCTCCAGGTGTATACATTGATATTATTAGAATTTTTGAAATTCTTCTTAGAGCTTGTTCCATAGATACATTCACCTATGAGTAAGAATGTTTAAATTCCCCCATAGATTTGATTTCTATCCATTTTATTAACCTATATTTAAATCATATCATTGCTATGTTTCATGCATTTAGAGAGCTAGTTCAATCTTGACTTGAATGTGTGAAAATAATAAAAAGTAAAAAAATATTTATTTTAATGTATTGTTGTTACACTTCATGTATATAGATTTAATTTGTATGTAGTTTCATTCATACCATAATTTAGGTATATCTTATTTGATTATAGTACATTTTATGAATGGAGTTATTATCTTCTTTTGCTAGTTCAATTTAAAGTTTTCTTCAAGATTTCAATATGTTTCCTTTAATGCATATTATGATAACTTAGTTCTTCATTTTATCCATACTTATAATACACCCTCTCCCAAAATTGATCCCACCCATGATAACATTTTGGTGCAAGAAGAGATTATCAACACTTCTTCCAAAAATCTCCCTCCAAGGGGTGAACACTTAAGGAATGATGATGATCATTCTCCTAAAATTTATCTCACCTATGAGGATATTTTGGAGCAAGAGGAGGATATTATAAACACCTTTCTTAATATCACCTTACCTTCATTACATATAAATGACATCTCTTCTAGAGATAGAGCATTTATGGACATTGTTGATCTGCTTGCTAAAGCTTGTCCTAGTCACACAGATACCTTAGAAAAGGAGAATAATATCATTACCACTTTACTTGATTCTCTCCCTTATAGAGATGAAATTTTAAACAACAAGGAGCCTCACCAATTCAATTCCATCCATTTTTTCAGTAGTGAGAAGCCTAAGATTGTTGTCCACCTTCGTCAAGATATCTCTCAAACTCAACACAAAATAGTGATTGTGGTAAAGCAACCCAATTATCATGCATTAGCTCAAACACATAACGCTCAAATAAAAAAGAAAATTCCAATGTTCTTCTCCCTTCTCAAACATTTCTTCCTCTCTGCCCTCGTCCTTCACAAAAGTTTGGTAAGGAGTTTAATTTTATTGAGAAACTTCATACTACTGCTAAGATATCCCTTTGGGAATTGATTCAACTTTCACCCACACACCATACTATTCTTCAAGAATATTTACAAAATACTATTGTTCCTCCTCCTATGGGACCTAATAATGTGGAAACCTTGTTGGAGTGTATGAATACAACTAAAACTAAGATTGTGTTCTCCCAAGATGAGTTACCTTCTTTAGAAGCTCAAAATTAACAAAAATGATTGTGGTCCTTATTAACAAAAATGCTATTATACTTGAACCTTTATTGATTATGGATCCAATCTTAATGTTTGCTGCATAGGTTTATTGCATAAAATCAACATAGATCCCATGCTTATCCAACCCTCTAATTCTATCTCTATTAGTGGCTTTGAGAATCTTTCTAGAGCATCATTGGGTACCATAAGGTCTTACCTATCACATTAGGTCTAGTTACTTTATCTACTCCTATCCATGTCATGCATGATATACTTCATTACAATCTTCTTCTAGGTATACCTTGGATTAATGCTATGCAAGTTGTCCCTTCCACTCTTCATCACATCGTCAAGTTCATCTATAACAATATAATGTATATCATGTTAGCAAGTCATAAATTACAAAGTTGCTTACAATTGGAACAAATTATTCTATTCCTTCATCAATACAAGTTGATACACCATCTCCTACCCTTCAAGAAAAAAATCCTAGGAGATAATTGGGAGTAATTATAATTTACACCATATTTTGTGGGAGAATATTAAGTTCCTCAATTTAACATTGGAGCCTCAAAAGAGCCTAGTGTGTCACTTGTTCAACTCTCTCCTAAAATTTTAACTCCTAATATTGGACATGGTTTAGGATGTGTGCAATAAAGCATAGAGATTCATGACAAACCTACATCATACTTGCCCATGGAATGGTTAGATTTCCAACCTCTTCCTTTGACACTATCCCTTCCCTTATTGTTTAATACTTCATCTTTGCATGAATTCAGTCAAGATAGCATTTTTTTGATGTACTTTGTATCAAGTTGATTAGCCAATCCAAAAAAAGAAGAAATATAGACAAGATCTTGAGAATTTCGCTTTTTGTATGCATCTTTAATATCATGACCACTCTACTACTGAATGCCAAGATTTGCATTATAAAATTAAAAAAATCATTGATTATGATATCATTTATGTAACATGTAACAATGAGTTGTATTTCAATTATAATTATTTTAAATAATATTTAAGTTCCTATTATGTTTCTCCATACTATGTGACATTGTTAGCCTATCCCTTGGGGGCTCATTGTCATTCATGGTGGTATAATTTTAGGGAAATCATATTTTTTGTGTAACATAATACCCTTCTTATCCTTGTCTCTACACTTGGGGGAAAGGGTATTTTTTCAATATCATATCCTTTCTAAGGATCCTCTTTCCCTTGGTTGAGTGATATTTGTTTATCATGTGATTATTTATTATATGGAATTGTTTGTTTTTCTCATGGATTCTCTCTTATTCAAGAGGTGTGTATCCTTGACCATAACCTATTCCTTATTTGCAAGCATATGTCTATTCTAAACTAATATCTTAGTTGGGGGATCAAAGTGTGTTGTCCTTGATCATATCTCTATACCTAGAAATTGGGAAGGTGTGAATTCTTCTTCTCCCTCCCCCTTTTGAGGAATAATGTAATTTTTATTCAAGAGTTTTCCTTGGACGTAGATGTCTTTGAAAAAGGATCGCTTCCTCCTCCTTTGTATCCCTTAGAAGTATCCCCTTTATACTTGTTGCACAATATATTTTTACAACCATCCCTTCCTTGCCTAACAAGAGTTGTGTCCTCTTTGGATTGGATTGTATGCACATTGTTTCTTAAAGAATATCTCCTTTCCATTGAAGGTGTTATACTTGTTCTTATTTTTCTTAAGATGTCAACATAGTCATATCTTACCATCTGGGGGGGTATATATGGCCTCCTTGTTACAATTATTTTGGTTATCTTGTTAGTATAGTTGGAATAACTTAGGAAAGTTATATACTTAGAGGGGAGGGGTGATGAATCAATACCATTAAAAATTCTAACCATTTATTCTGATATATTACCGAGTTGAATACATGGCATATAATGAGCATAAAGTAAATATTCCAAACCATAAAATATGCAACACATAACACATAGGTTTTGCTCACGCAGAAATCTTTTGTTAGAGGAAAGAACTATGGAGGGAATGACACCCACAATCCTTCACTAGCACAGTAAAAAGGTTTCTCAATTAGAGCTACAAATTTAGCTACTTCTGATAGCTTACCCTGTTAGGAGTACTATACTCGTTTAAGAGTACAAAAGACTTATTAATCTACCTTGTTAGAAGATTTCACAATCTCTAATCTAAGAGATGTACCTGATTATAATATTTACAAAATATAAGACCTGTTAGGGTCTACCCACAAGCGGGATTTGTACTTCACTGATTACAAAAAAATTCACTACAAAATGTCTGATAAAAGTGCATCAATCTAATGCTGTCTGGACTCAATGTGTTCTATATCTCTGTTATCTTATTTTTTGCACTTGACAACTTAGTATCATAAGCTCTTCTTCATTCTGCATACCTCTCCTCCGCTTCACCTTTCAACATATTCATAAACTCCTTCAACTTTGTCAACAACATAAACAACAACGTCAACCCTCTGTTATGTCAACTCTCTGCAATGTCAACTCTCTCTCTTACTCTTTTCTCAATATTCAAAACTGATGTCTTATACAATATTCAGGTGGTTAACTAGATCTAGGGCTTCAAGAATCAATAGTAGAGATTAAGTGGTTAAACTTAGGTTACATCTCCAATGTCGTATGCCTTCTAAAACTTCAATGATGGATCTGCCTCATGATCCTATCCAATCATGTGTTTGGAGTCCCAGTGACAACCAAAATTTACCTCAAATTCTGTGCAACACTTCCTACTCGGTGTCCAAATCCTATGTATCTAATTTCAAATTAAATGTCATCTCTGGAGTGCTCAATAAATATGCTTGTTCTTACTTAGTAATTTTGTACTCTCTTCTTGGTATTTGTGAGTGCTCGGTAACTATCCTTTCATGACTCGGTATATATGGCTCGCTCGGTGCTTAATACCTGCTTGGTACTTAGTGGTTGTCTCAGTTGCCTTTACTGACTGTGTCTTCTTCATTCTATGATTTCCTTCCTTTAGTTTATTTCACTGATATATGACTTTGTAGAAAGCTAATGACAACAAACTCTCTTTAGGATTAACAATCTCCCTCTTTGACAATAGTTTGGCATTTTGAAAAAAAAACTTCAAAGTCATCAAAATTTTCAAAACTTCAAAAAATTATGATTCCCCCTTTGATAATGCTTCTCAAAATTGTACTACTTATATCTCCCTTATATATATCTCCCTTTACTATATATATCCCCCTTTTTTACTATCTATCTCCCTCTTTACTATATACATCCCCCTTTTTTTGATAAAAATGCCAAAATATTACTTACTTAGTGTTGTCTTTCGGAGGTATCTTTTCAAAAATGTGTTTATACTTCACCTTTACATCAGATATGATTTCCTCCCAACTATTCTTTAGTGTTTGCATAACAACTATTTGAGTAGCAACATATGTTTCCATACCAGTAATAATGTCTAATGAACTGCCATCAGGAGTGGCAATTAAATCTTTGGCTTTCTTTAAGTGATTCTTCATAGACTCTATGTGGGGAACGTGTGAAGCTTGTAGCTCCAGGAGTTCTAACCTTAGTTTATGGATTGCATTTATGATCTCTTGCTGCTTTCCTATTAGCTTTTTGGTATTTGAGTAATAAGCCTATAGGGATCCAGGCTCGGTTGAAATGCTCTTTAGCTACTCGGTCAACTCTTGTTCAACAGTGTCCTCTTTCTCCTTGATCTCTTTAATGAATTGGGAAATAGATCAAAATTGATGAAATAATAATAGAATATCAGACAATTTTCTCTCCATTTCAGTGCATGCTTAAGAAAGAGTTACCTTGTCAAGTGCAATATTCTTCAAAATTGCTTCTAATAGTTTTTGATCCATGTTTTGCTGATGAATTTTCATCATCCCATTGATTGTGTCTTCATTAGTTTCACATACTTGTTTTATGAGTTCTGCCACTTGATCAAGTAGATTTGCTTCTTCAATTGTAGTAGCATCTGACACAATGTCTTGTAACACTTCTTTGACATCTTCTAATACAATATTTTCTTTCTTCTTCTAAAGTGATTTATTTTTTATGGCCTTGAGTCTTAATAACTCATCATATTATTTCATCTCATCAGGGTCCATATTTTCTAGGTCTACCTTAGGTAGTTGATCAGTTGGCTCATATCTGTATGTTTCCTCTTCTTTAGTTTCTTCTTTTTCTTTGTAATAATATCACCGGTAGAAAATATGGTGGATGGAGATGCCTTTAATGCATCTGATACACTTTATGCTTTAATTTCTTCTTGCTTGTAAGTACCTTTGTCTTTTGGTGACTCTTCTTTCTTTTCCTCTTGCTTCTCTTCAGTTTTCTCTTCTCTCTTTTCCTCTGTCTGGTGTTCTTTATTATATGCTTCCTTATGTTCTTCCTGCTTGTTCTTTGTCTTATCCTTTTCTTATTCCTTTTATTTTTCCTTCTCTTGTTCCTTCTTTACTATTGTGTCCTTGGTAGAAGGTGCCTCGGTGTTCTATTCTATGTTTTGGTCGGTGGCCTTAGACTCAGTTTCTCCTTGTTCTTTTTCAGTAGGTGGTTTAGTGCCTTTCTCTTCTGTATCAGTTTCCATTTTAGACATTTCAATATTAACATCTAAATACTTGTTGACTTGTTCTAGAACTTCTTCTAATAGTTTTTCATCAATAATATTAATTGTATTTATTTGTTCAATTTCTGTGTCCTTTTCAGTCATTACATCTTCATCATCTACAATTTCGGTTGCAGGGTCCTCCTCTGTAATATCTTCAATCAAGATTTCTTATTTATCTAATGTAAGGTCAATAGGATCTTCCTTACTTTTCTCTTTGGTATCTTATCCTTTTCTCATCTTATCTTCCATTTAAATAGAAAGAAGTTTGCTCCATTGTACATCGGTTTCTTCTTGTACTTTCTATAACTCTGCATTCATTATCCTTAAAGATCTAATTTTGATAAGAAAATGGTTAGAGTAGGTTTACATCTTCTCACCAATCTCAGTTACAGACTGTATCATCGAAAAAATGGAAGCACTTCTATTTAGGACTGGTTTAGACCTTCGAGTAAGTGGTTTGGGGTCCTATCAGATGCCTTGAATGGGTCTTTGACTTGGATTTGGTTTTTCTTCTATCCTGCCCTATTTTCCACTTCTCTCCTACCTATTTCTGGTATCCTGCTCTGAGATTTTGAGGTTCTTGACCTCAGGGTCAAGGTCAACCTTCTGGGTCAAGGTTGACCTCGACCCTAACCTTGGTCAAGGTTGACCTTGAACCTGACCTAGGTTAGGGGTCTAAATTTCAAAGATTTCTAGATTTCAAGGTTTGGAAAGAATTATTTCCCACTTCCGGGTCGGCTGTTTTGGGCTCTGAAGTGGTGAATCTTAAAAAAAGTATATTTAATATAGGTCCACTTCTGGGGGTATGATCCTAATTGGAATTTAATTCTCACATGTCGGCCTCTCTAGAAGTTTGTGCCCTAGACTAGTATATAAGGAAGCCTTCTCCTCTCATTTTGGATCATCTACGCATAATCTATGGAAGAGATCATCTACTTTTGAGCATCCAAGCATTCAAGATTCAATTCATCAAGGAGATCCATTAGTAGCCATTGAAGGATTCAATCTCTATGGAGCCCTCTTGTTGAAGATTTCTCCATCCATATCCCTTCAAGCTTCTTCCTATCCCAAGATCCATTCAAGATTGGTGTTGAAGATCTAAAGGCAATTGATTTGAGACATCCTACATCCTACAATTCTACATCCATTTGGAGCATCCATACTTGTAGATTCAAGGATTCAAATCCTCCACAAGGGTTTCAACATAAGCAAGGTGAATTATTCTATTTACTTTGTTTATTGCTCCAATTTCAATTGAGTTTCAAGGTTAATTCCAAAACTGGGGTTTTACCAAGGCAAACCCCCATCCAAACAAAAAAAAACCTTTTTTCTTATAGGTACAGGTACAAAACAACAAATTATAGAGCAGATTCAGATACCCTTTCTGGCTAACTTTCAGGATCCGCGAACAAATTTTTCGTCAAAGCAGTGCAGGTCAAGGTCGACAAAAAGGGGTACAATTTTTCCCCCATATTTGGGTCAAGGTCGACCTTGCTTAGAAAAGAACACGATTTCTAGGTTTTCTCCATCTCTATGTTTCCAGGCCAGTGTAGGTTGCAAAATTTCCAAAAACTCAGTACAGACACGAGAAAACATCAATTTCCAGATCTTCTATACTTTGAGGTTAGTATTTGTCTTCAATTCATTTCAATTAAGATTTTAATATTTTTAGATATATTACACACTCTCCTCCAAAATGGAATGTAAGGTTTTCCTCTTTCTTCTTATTTCTAATCGATTGATTCATTTGTGCATTGACCATTTTCTTGTGGTTAATCAATTTGGATCTTTCCTTTGTGAATTTGGGGCTAAGAGGAGAATATTACCTTCCCCAAATTTTCATATGTAAAGGATATTATTTAGAAGTGAAAATCTATTGTACCCATTTCATCCTAAATAGTACCTCTTTACACAGACATAATATGTTGTGCTAGAATTAGGGATCTTTCCCTCATTTTCTTTTCAATATTCAGTGCATACTTCCATCTAGCATAAATTTTTCTATTTAGTTTAGTAGGTAGATGGTTGACAACTTCAATTGGTACAGTTTTAAACTTATTCAAAGTAAAAACAATTGCCTCTTCTATCTTGTTTTTACCTTCTTCATCTTGGTTGTCATACTTCATATATTTGATTCCAGAGATTCCTCCATTTTTCTTAAGTACCTCAAGTGACTCATCTAGAGTCATTTGTATTCTACCTGAGCTTGTATTCTTATGTTTTCTTAGGTCTTCAGTGCCTATCTCACTGTCTTATTTCAAGTTCAATTTCCTTATTGTTTGGATTGTAGCCTTCTTGATTCTCACATAGGTTTTTCTCTTTGGCTCATTAGCTTCCAATTTCTTTTTTTCTCTTAGTGTAACTGTGGACCGTGTGTTTGGTGTGGTTGTTTTAGCACTCAGTGAGGCTTTAATTGCTAGTGGCTCTATCCCTTTTATGTCATAGGATTCATCCTCATTTGTTTCATCATCAACTCGGAGATCCTTTGATAAATTTCAATCATTTTGTCTGTCCTCCTTTGGGATTTAGGTATTAGGATTTCTTATTTTCTCTTCTCTTTAACCTCTTCATAGGTTCCATACCTTTTGGGTCTTTTGTCAACATGATTCACTAAAAAATCTTATATTCTTTGAGTTGCAATGTTTGTGTTCATCTCATATCCCATAGGCTGTATCTAGGTGCTTTTAGGTTCAAGTGCCTTTATGATACAAGTGTGGGTGTCCACTTAAAAAATATGGTGTCATGATATTTTTCAACCAATTGGGATTCTATCGTGTACTTCTTATGCATCTTAGCTTGAAAATTAAGAAAATAATCATTCATAATCATATCAAGATCTTCACCTAGACTCAGGATGTAATCATTTATATGATACATGACAGGTTTCTCAGTGCTCCATGTAACATTAGCAATAGATAGGAAGAAATTCATAAAATAGAAATATATGCATACCAGTAATGATCCAAACTTCAAAGTATTTGAATTTTATTTCCTTATGGTATTCAAGTTATCTTCCAATTGCTTCAGAAAAATCTCAAAGATGTCTATCTGCATGTCCTTCTTTACAATTTTGTACGTCGAATCTACAGCTCCACATGGTACACTGTCAACTTTGAAAGATTGAAATACTCGGTAGGATATAAAATTACATGCAAATTTTAGTTTAGTGTCTTCAATAGTAGATGTCTTCAGACCTCTCCCATCCCATTTTGACTTTGTCAATTCACTCAGTTTGATCTTCTCAATTTTCCTTATGGCCTTTGGCTTATCACCAATCGGGTAACCAATTACAATGTGTAAAACATCTTTTGTGATCTTCATTGGTTGGTCAAGCCACATGAATTGGTCATGTACTCAATTGAGGACCATTCTTACTCAATCTATTTTTAATACTTTTGGTATGTGAAGGGAATGAGTCAAACCCTTAGTCTACATATGAACGTGGTCAGCTTTCAACTTTCCATTCACAGATAGTTTCTGAAATAACATATTAATCTCCGCTATGCATATCTCCTCAACTTTGCAATGTATAAATGCTCGCACATCTTTGATCAATATGACCCTCGGTGGTATTGATGTTAGGGCTCTCATCTTATCAGGTTCTATTGCTATTGCTGGTGGTAGCTTATACTTAGGGTTCACAGGTTCAACGGTCTCTACAACAACTAGGTTCTTAAGATTTGGTGCCATATTTTAAAATTATCCGTTAGATTCACGCAAGGCTTCATGTTTCTTGGTTTTTTTGCACAAACAAAACTAGGGAAACACCAACTGATATCCAAATACGTTCAACTTATCTTGCAAAAAAATGTAATAGTTTAGGAATACCTTGTTGATCACTCGAATACGCTTGAAGATTTAGCTCTGCAAATTTACTCACAATGCTCTTGCAAATGATAAGTGACAATGATAGACAATTGGGTCTATTTATAGCTTTCACTAGGCTTTAGGGTTTCCAACGGTCATAAAATAACAATAAATATTTTACCGGTCCCTTTTACCGATTGCCTTTGCTTACTTCTTACCGAATGATATAAAATATGAATTTAACAGTATGTATCCAAATGCATCTAAATATGCTAATGTGGATCCCTGCACATATACTAGGAACTAATTTAAGATTCAAAGATTTGCTTTGTAGTGCCTATACATACCTTATGATTGATTACATAGAGTTGGTTGCACCCGATCTAGAGGATGTGCTGCCTTCAACTATTCCAAATGAGGTTCCATCTTCCATGGTATTTCTCTTCTATGTCCTATTCATATGCTCTCTCATTTATTCAACATTTACTTTTGGTTTCTCAGATGTTTCTTCCTCGGTTGGAGTCTTCTCTTGGTACCTGCAGCCTTTGGTAAGGTGACTCATCTTGTGACAATGGAAACATGCCATTCCTGGGTTTCTCCAAGTTCTCCTATTATTCCTACCATGAAGTAACATACAATTTTATGCTATGTGTCCATACCTTCCACAAACTAAACATGATATCCTTGTATTGTAGTCCCATGGTATAGATGTATTTTGTCGGTTACTCTGCATGTTTTGTCAGTTTGGTACCCATTTTTCATTTCTCCTTGGTGATATGCATTCTTCATACTTGTGACCATACTTGTTGCAAGTAATAAAGTATCCATTGATCTTAGGCTTACTTATTTTGTTTATAGTTCTTGATCTGCATTCAAATGCTCTGTGCCCATACTTATTGCAGTTATAGCAATACCCATCAAACTTAGGTGAGCTTGGTGACTTACCTCTTTTGATTTTGTAGACATTTATAGTATGTCTAAATTTACCACAATGGTAACAACTAGGCTTGTTTGTCTTCGGTGGGGAAGAAGTGTCTTGTTTCCCAGCTTGCTTAGATGATTCTCCTTTCTTAGTAGTGCTCTCACTATTGAATCCAAGTCCAGTTTTGTCACTAGGTTTTTTCTGACCTTTGATATGTGCATCCAATGATCTTAGTGCTTCATCACTTCTCTTTAGTATCTCATTGGCTTATTTTTTAGATTTCAGTTCCCTAGCCAATGTTTCAACTTCACACTTCAATGCTTGATTCTCAGATTCTTTCTCAGCTATTTTAGCTTCATACTTTCTTTTATCTTCTTTAACTAATTTTAGTGCAGTTTCAACTACTCCCTTAGAGTCAAGTATCTCACTGATTCTTACTTTTTGTGCCTCTTGATATTTCTTTGCTGACTTTAGTTGCTCGGTGAGTGCCTTGTTCTTTTCTAAGAGTTCTACAATGGTCGATTCAACTTCATCACTCAAACTACCTTCAGATGATGTCTCAAGATTATCAACATGTTCTTGAGTGGATTTAAGTTCACTGCACTTTTGCTTCCTCACTCTCAAGGACTTTTCCAGCTTTCTTTTCAGATCTTCAATCACCTCTTGTGCATTTTCTAGTTCAAACTCAAGACTATCAATCTTCTTTTATTGCTTGTAACTTTCCATAGCCATGATATTTCCTCTTAGGTGGTTAAACCCTTTTCTCAAGAGACTGGCTCTGATACCAATTTTTAGTATAGTTGGAATAAATTAGGAAAGTTATGTACTGAGAGGGCAGGAGTGAATTAGTACCCTTAAAAATTTTAACCATTCATTTTGAACTATTGCAGAGTTGAATACAAGGCATATAATGAACATAAATTAAATATTCCAAACCATAAAATATGCAACACATAGAACATAAATTTTTTCATGGAGAAATCCTTTGTTAGAGGAAAAAATATGGTGGGGTTGACACCCACAATCCTTCACTACCGGGGTAAAAAGGTGGCTCGGTTAGAGATACAAATTTAGCTACTTCTGATAGTTTACCATATTAGGAGTACTATACTCGGTTAAGAGTACAAAATACTTATTAAGTCTACCTTGTTAGAGGATTTCAAAATCTCTAATCTAAGAGATGTACCTAGTTAAAGGATTTAGAAAATATAAGACCTGTTAGGGCCCACCCACAAGCGGGATTTGTGCTTCACTGATTACAACAAAATTCACTACAAAATGCCTGATAAAAGTGCATCAATCTAAAGTTGTCCAGACTTAGTATGTTCTATATCTCTGTTACCTTATTCTGCACTCGGTAGCTTAGTTTCATAAGCTCTACTTCATTGTACATACCTCTCCTCTACTTCACCTTTCAATATCTTCATCAAATCTTTCAACTGTATCAACAATATAAACAACAATGTCAATCCTGTATTATGTCAACTCTCTGCAATGTCAACTCTCTATCTTACTCTTTTCTCAATGTTCAAAACTGATGTCTTATACAATATTCAAGTGGTTAACTAGATCTAGGGCTTCAAGCATCAATGGTGGAGGTTAAGTGGTTAAAATTGGGTTACATATCCAATGTCATATGCCTTCTAAAACTTCAATGATGGACCTACCTCGTGATCCTATCCAATCACGTGTTTGGAGTCCCAATGACTCAAATAAATTTTAACTCAAATTCTATGCAACACTTCCTACTCAGTTTCCAAATCCAAAGTATCTAATTTCAAATGAAATGTTGGCTCTGGAGTGCTCGGTAAACACACTTGTGCTTACTTGGTAATTCTTTACTCTCTTCTTGGTATTTGTGAGTGCTCGGTAACTGTCCTTGCATGACTCAATATATATGGCTCGCTCGATGCTTAATACCTGCTCGGTACTTGGTGGCTATTTCAATTGCCTTTACCGAATGTGTCTTCTTCATTGTATCACTAATGACAACAAACTATCTTTAGGAGTAACACATCTTTAGTCAAAATATTCTAGGTTGATTCTACTAGCATAACATAATTTTCTAGGGCTAGATGACTCTCCTTGGCACCATTTTATCAGATTTTCTTGGATGCAATACTTTTCTTGGTTATCCTTGGGATTATAACACAACTTGCTAGAACATTTGACCTCTCCATTGTGAAAAATTTCAAGATTAGGTGAATATATTGGTAGACCATCAACTCTCTTTGTACCAAACCCTCTCTTCATATTGGTTGACTAACATAGTATAATTTTCTAGACCATTTGACCTCTCCTTTGTGCATATTTTCAAAATGAGTTTACTATCTTCCTAGACCATCAAATCTCTTTGTACCAAAATCTCTGTTAGGATGAGCAGACTAGCATAATACAACTTTCTTTCAACTCTTCCATCTATCTTCACATGGATCACCTAGCATAAAAAAATTTCCTAGTCTATGTAATTCATTGTTTCCTTTCACTCTCCTCCATAATCCCATAAGTATAACACACTTTTCTAGTTTGTAAGGATCATGGATTCTTGTCTCATATTTGATGTATTCTTTCGCTCTTTCCATGTGACCACCTGTGCTATTGCAATAGAATTCCAAGAATGATATTAGTGGTTGAGACATTTTGATTATTGAGGTCTCTTAAACTAGTTGACTTGGAGCCTTAGTTTTTATTTTTATTTTTATTTGTTTTGTCTTGTGTGCCCTTGCATGTGGTTGTATGATTTAAGATCCTTGGATTGGGGGTTTTTTCCCCTTGAACTTAGTGGTGTCTTATCTCTTTCAATTTTTTCCTTTGATCATCTCTCTCTTCATCTCTCTATTTTCTACTAAATTTTGAGTATGCATGTAGGAATCATACACCCTCTAAGGTGGACACTAAATGTAGCTTCATAAACTGCATCCTTACGTAATTTATTTCTTATCTAAGCCTTATTTAAGAATGTGTGGACTCTCACATCTATTTTCTCTTATCCATCCCTAATTTGTGCATATTTTCAACACCCTCTCTCCAAATAGAACCCCTTGTCCAAATTTGGGTCCTTTTTGGGAAGACAAGGACGAGTGAGGAGGACAATGAAACTTTGAGTTTCCCATGTCCTAAAAATCGCCCATCCCCAAGATTTAGTCCCAAATTTGAATTAAGAAATGATTATTATACTTTAATGAGATTCTTAAACTTGTGTCAACTTTTCTTGCAAGTGGCTAAGAAAAGTATATAAACAAGGTATCCTCCTTCATTTTGGTAGTCAATCAATCAATCTCATAGGAAAGAAATCAAGTCAAGATAATTGGAGATCTTAATTACATTCAAGTATCAAGCATTCAAGGCATTTCATCCGACCATATTCTTCATTGGGAAAGCTTCAAAAAATTTCATGCAAGCATGTCTTTTATGAATTCCTTTTAGGTTTTTGTGGATTCTTGTTATTGCACCAACACTTAAGATTACATTCAAAGAGAATTGCATCATCAAGGTAAAATACATCTTGTTCTTAGATCTAACCTCCACTATATATTAACACAATTTCCTTTTTAGAATATTTCATTTCAATTTCATGGTTAATTCCAAAACTCGGGTTCGAATGAGGCAAACCCCTTTCTACACAACCTTTTCCCCTTTTTTCATTTTTCGTGTAGGAGAAGGTGTCACATGTGTGGGAAGAGCTACAAAAATTTCTAGAAAAGAGCTTCAATTTACAATCAATTATGTAAGAAAGTATCTGGACTAAGATGAGTAATTCACCCTTGTCCTCTTATTTTAGCTTGAAATTTGGTTTGTGGGTTAGTTACAGTTTCTGTTTATCAAATATGGACCCAAAATCATGCCATCGGTTCCTAGTCCTCTTGTACATGTAGATAACCCCTCTTTATTCCTATTTTACCCTAGATATTGTGTTCCTCAATTTTTTTTCATATTGATAATCCCTTGAAGTGAAGGACCATTGTATACATCTAATACTTCATCCCTCTTTAGGCCTAGTGGATTATCTTGTTAATAGGCCAAATAATTGAGAGGGGGGGTGAATCAATTATTCTCACACAAATTTACAAAACTTACTCTCTGTTGGTTAACATTTAAATATTTCCAATATCAACTTAAGATTTATCAGTTTAGCACATTAAACATCCACATGAAATATAAACATGAAATGCACAACAACACCAAATTAGAAAATACCATATTTTACATAGAAACCCCAAGTTGGGTAAAACTACAGAGAAGCTAATTCTCATGAAATGTAAAAACACCTATTTAAGGTGACACCAAAATGTGATTTTATATAAAGGCTCATTGCCATAAATTCTCACTACAAGAAGGCTCATTGTCAGTCACCTCACTGTTGATAAAGGGGCTCACTTCCAATACACAAGGACTCACTACTAGTACACAAGGGATCACTTCTGATATATAAGAGCTCACTTCCTATATGCAAGGGCTCACATTGATACACATGGGTTTAGTACCATAAGATATGAAAAGGAATATAATCCACCTCTAAGATCTACATACTTCTCTACACAAGGACAGATCTCCTTCATATGAATTTGTAGTCACTTCACATATACTTCACACATAAGCCACATATGCATACACTTGTATATGTTCATGTATCTATTCACTTTTATTATGTTCATGCTTTACTTATACAACAACATTAGATTCACAAGGTTGGCTACACAATTTGAAATAGGTCACACCATAACATTCCTATGGTGGGAAGGAATGAAATGAGGATCACCTCAACTAATAAAACATGCCATGATACACAACACCTTATCCAAGGTACACAGTTCCAACAGATATAAATAGTACGTTACAAAACCAAAGCTGGGACCAAAACACATCCACATAGGGTTGAAGCAAAAGCATACAATATACCACAATGTAGATTCCAGGGACCACAAGCTATCATTGGACAAGCCAAACACTCAAACCGATATACCAAAACTCCAAATGATATAAGAATATGTGGGTACACAACATTCGATACAAAAAAAGTTGAGATATGAGGATGTTGACATCAATAATAACCATTAATGACAACACCATTGGAAAACATCAACTTCTCATTCTAACAATCTCCCCATTTGTTGAATTGATGGAAACATTAATCAATAACAAAGAATAGAAGCAACCAAGAAACTTCTCCTCCTTTAACAACAATGAAAAAGGACCAGGAAAAACTCACCCTTACTTAAATACTCTTCTCCCCCTTAGAGGAATCCTCCAAGCATCAATCCATAAAGATATATAGCTATCGAAAGTAATGGATCAATGGACACACCGTTGCATCTAGTGAACAATAGGAAGGGGAAAAACCCCCAACTTCCCTCTAAGATACTCGAAAGTATATTTACTCAAAGGTTTGGAAAATATGTCTACAATCTACTCCTTTTTGGATACATACTCCAACTTTACTGCACCTTCTTCCACCTTTTATCTGATGAAATGATATCTAATCTAAATATGTTTTGTTCTGCAATGGATTACTGGATCCTTTGACATACTTATCACACTGGTATTATCACACATGATAGGAATTGGTCCATAAAAACTAATTCCTACATCCTAGAATATCTATTTCATCCATAACACCTAAGTGCAACATGAGGACACTGCAATATATTTTGATTCAACAGTGGATAATGTTACATAATCCTACTTCTTGCTTGACCAAGCAACTAACCGGGAGCCAAGAAAGAATGCTCCACCACTGATAGTTCTTCTGTTGTCCAAAAAACCTGCCCATGCTACATCTGTATATGCTTTCAGTGAAAAATCTGATTTTGTAGGGGACCATAATCCCATATCTTCTGTCACTTTCAGGTATCTAAAAATATTTTTTACTACCATAATATGTGACTCTTTCAGTTCTTGCTGAAACCTGGCTGCCAAACATACTACATACATAATATCTAGTATAGTAGCAGTTAGGTATAAAAAACCTCCAATTATCAACATATACATACTTGCATATGCTTTTAGTGATTCATCTTTCTTAGTCATCTTGCTGCTAGTAACAATAGGAGTGCAAATTGGATTTTAATTTTCTAAGACAAACTTCTTCTGTAATTCCTTCACATACTTGGATTGATAGATAAAAATGCCTTTTCTATTTTGATTGACTTACAATCCAAAAAAGAAATTTAATTCTACTATCATTGAAATTTCAAATCCCTTCTGCATTTCTTCTGCAAACTTATTGCATAAGTGACACAAGGAGGGATGGATAACCAGGGCCCAAGAAAATCCTAGTTACCAACCAGCTTGCAGACACAACTCATAGAATGGGAGAGAAATAAATAATAACTTTATATTATTTTATTAAACATCATACATGTCAGGTGGTAAGGCCTTCCCGGTTATGACCATATACATTTATATCTTTACAGAATAATCTTCATACATGTGAAGTCACAAACTTGCGATTCAAATCTTCTAACTCCTTTTCTACCTAGAACTACTTCCCTAAATCTAAGAAAAGAAAACTAATATATACAAGAGTCCACCAAATATTTTGGCACCAAAGATCCAACATAGGAAACAATAAAGACCCATATTTAGGTCCACGCACATCCCAATGAGAGACCCCAACATTAATTACACTACAAAAATTAAATACACATGTCGGCTAGAAGATCCAACATCCAAAAACCAACTCGGTGAGAAAGACTACTGAGCACAAAGACCAATCGGTGAAACCACTGAGCAGTCAAGAACAAAAATATTTTGTTGGTGAAGCTAACCAAGATGAGTAACCAAGCCCGAGCAGTGAACCAACAAACCCTCAATCGACCAAACAAGAGCGGTTAATGAGCACTTCACCAAGCAGTCTCCAACAAGCTACCAAACCAAAAAAAAACATATTTTTGGTTGATACAGGATTACGAAGAACCCAAGATGCTCCCCCATCAATAAATCATCTTTTCCACCAAAGATGATGTCATCAACATACACAACAATAATCAAAATCTTTTCTGAGTTTACCATGAAATACATATTATTGTAGGCCTATCCTTTCCTAAATCCTTGAGTGATCAAATATTTGTACAGTTTACCATACCAGGCTCTAGGTGCCTGCTTCAGCCCATATAATTCTTTCTTCAATATGCAAACAACATGAGGATCCTTTTCTAATCTAAAATCTTTCGGTTGTTCAATGTATACTTCTTCCTTCAGTTGTCCATTTAGGAATGCAGACTTGACATCCATCTGAAAAAAAATGAATTTATTGAATGCTACAAATTCCAAGAACATCCTAATAGATTCCATTTGAGAAACAAGAAGATAAGTCTTCTCAATATCAATTCCTTCAATCTGTGAGTAACCTTTGCAAACCAATCTTGTCTTGTTTCTTACAACTTTTCCATTCTCATCTAGCTTTTTCTGGTACACCCATTTTTTACCTATCACATTTTTGTCTTTCAATCTAGGCACAAGTTCCCAGTTCTGATTATTTTCTATCTAATTTAGTTCTACCTTCATAGAATTTATCGAATTCTAATAATTACAAGCCTTTTCTACAACCTAGGTTCAACTTCAGAAAGTAAACACAACAAAAAATGATCTTGGGTTGCTTTACTTCTAGTAACAACTCCTTTGTTCTTATCTCTAATAATCTAATTTTATGAATGATGATTTTGTACAGACCTTGGTTTCTTAGTAGTGGATTTTAGTGTCGGTGTTGGTTGAATGTCACCATCCTCTTTCTTTTCTTCTTTTCATTGATCTTCTGCATCAAATTCATACTCAAGGTACCTTTCTGGAACCTTCTAAAAATATTCATCAACCTTCACATTCACGCTTTCCACAATTGTGTTCAGTCTTTTATTATAACAACAATACACCTTTCTTCTAGTAGAATAACCCTAGAATATTCCTTCATCAACCCTGTTGTCAAAATGGCCAAGATTGTCTTCATCTTTTTGTATGTAACACTTGCTGCCAAAAATCTTGAAATACTTAATTTTTAGTACTCTTCCATGCCATAATTCATATGAAGTCTTTCCATACATTTTCTGGTATAGAACTCCATTGAGAGTATATATAGAAGTATGCACTGCTTCTTTTCAGTAGATCTCTAGTAGATTTTCTTCTCTTAACATAGTTCTAGCTACTCCTTGAATTGTCTAATTCACACTTTCCACAACATCATTCTACTACGGTGTTCTAGCTACTGAAAACTATCTTTTAATGCCATGCATTTCACAATAAATTTCAAATGCATCAGATTTAAATTCTCCACCTTTATCAGATCTCAAAAACCTAGTGTTTCTACCACATTCAATTTAAAATCCAGCCTTGAATATCTTGAATTTCTCAAATTCTTTAGATTTATGTCTAAGAAAGGAAACCCATGTCATTCTTGAATAATCATTAATAAATATTATGAAATGCCTTTCACCTTGAAAAATTATTGTTCTGGTTTAACCAAAGAGATCAGTGTGCACAATCTCCAGCATGCCGGTATATGAATGATCTTTTTTCTTGAATGATTCTCTTCTCTGTTTCCCTTCTTGACAACTCTTGCAAATGATATTTTTCAGTTTGTGCAATTTGGGTAAATCTCTCACTGCATGAGATGAGATAATTCTCATCAGATTATCAAAATTAGTGTAAAAAATCCTTTGATGCCAGAGCCAACTATCATTGATCAGAGATAACAATCAACATCATTTAGATGCTCCTTCTAGCTTGTACATATTCCTTCATGTTCTCTTTCTTATAGAAATTATATCTCCACATATCTTCCTAATTTCACATCCTTCATCCTTGAAAATAACATCATGTCCATTCTCACACATTTGTCCAACACTCAACAGATTGTGATATAAACCTTTCAAATAATATACATTGTCAGTGTTATTCTTACCATCAAATGTAATAGATCCTTTACCAACAATATATGTTGTCTTATCATCACCAAATCTAACAACACCACCATCATATTTTCTAAGTGATACACATTTACTTTTATCTCCAATCATATGATGAGAGAAACAACTATCAATTATCCATTCATTTTTGTTCCTTCTAGCATATAAAGAAGTTTTAACATTATAATTAACTTTAGCATAGATGTTAGTGATACAAATTTAAGACTTCTCTTCTTCTTCAACATAAAATAAGTAATCCTTGGTCTCTAATTCATCATCTGAGATATTAGCATCTTCATTCACATAGTAATCCTTTTTTATCGAGTCTTTTGAACTTCTATCTAGGAGCTTTGTCAAGAGATCTAGTAGCCAAATGACCAATCTTACCAAACCTAAAGAATTTTAGGGAGGACATACCTTTGTACTTGCTGATACCTTTCTTTAATCTTCTTGCAAATTTAGCCTCAACTTATTCTTCATCATCACCATCAGGATCATCTTATGATTTTGTAGCTTTGAATGTTATCTCTAATCTATTTTTGTCTCTTCCAAACTTCCTTAGCTCAAATGTGGTTAGGGTTCCAAGCAACTATTCTTTGGTAAACTTCTTTGAATCATACATTTCTTAAATTGCTGAAAATTTATCACTGTAGCTATCTATTAATGTCATTAAAATATTCTCCATGAAGTCCTCATTGATAATATTACCTCCTTGGTCCTTGAATTCATTAATTACATTCTCAACTCTTTGAAAATAGATTTTAATATCTTCACCGTCTTCCTTTCTCAGGTTTTCATAATGTCTCTTAGATGTCAATTTCTTAGATAACTTGACTCTGTCATTTCCTTCAACTTTTCCCAAACTTCATAGGCTTTCTTCAATTAAATAACCTTAGCCAATTAAGTCTTTGATAAAGAACTAGTTATATCATACCTCACCTTTTCATTTCCCATGTATTCCTCAATTTCATCTAGAGTAGCCAGTCCATTCTAAGGAGGAACATAATTTGACTCTACATTCTTCCATGTCTTGTAACCAAACGATACCCGGTATCCTTTCATACGATCTTTCCATGAATTGTAGTTTGATCCATCAAACATAGGGATATGCAATTTGTGTATTGTCATATCTACTTCAAGCGGTTAAGCTCTTTATCAAGGAACCAGGCTCTAATACTAATTGTTAAATAGGACAAATAACTGAGAAGGGGTGAATCAATTATTCCCACACAACTTTATAAAACTTACTCTCTGTCGGTTAATATTTAAATAGTTCCAATAACAACTTAAGATTTGTCAGTTTAGTACATCAAGCATCCACATAAAATATAAACATGAAATGTATAGGAACACTAAAATAAAGAGCACCAGATTTTATGTGGAAACCCCAAGTTGGGTAAAACCATAGATAAGCTAATTCTCACAAAATGTAAAAACACATGTTAAGGTGACACCGGAAGGTAATTTGATATAAAGACTCACTGCAAGAAGGCACACTGCCGATAAAGGGGCTCACTGGAAATACACAAGGTCTCAATACCAATATAAAAGGGATCACTACTGATACACAAGGGCTCACTTCTGATACACAAGGGCTCACTGTCGATAGACATGGGCTCACTGCCAGAAGATATGAAAAGGAATAGAATCCACCTCTAAATCTACATAATTCTTTGCACAAACACGAATCTCCTTCATATGAATTCATAGTCACTTTACATATACTTCACACATCAACCAAATATGCACACACTTTTATATTTTCATGTATCTATTCACTTTTATTATGTTCATGCCTTACTTATACAATACCATGAGATCCACATGTTCAACTACACAATTTGAATTAGGTTGCACCAGAACATTCCCACGTAGGTAAGAAATGAAATGAGGACCACATCAACCAATACAAAATGCCACGCTACACAACACCTTCTCCAAGGTACACAGTTCCAAAGTATATAAACAACACATTCTAAAACCAAAGCTGGGACCAAAACACATCCACATAGGATCGAACCAAAAACATACAATCTACCACAATGTAGATGATGTAGTTATGGATGAAGCTTCCCCAATGTAGATTTACCAACCATGTAGCATGAGTCAACACAGTGGAAACAATGAACTCATAAGCCTGAATTGACTATCAACATGCTATAACAAATATTCACATTATCATAGAATCAGGTATTTACATTACATTAGATTACAACATGCAAATTACAAACTTTCAACATACATGCATGATTAAATTAGAAATATAGATCTAAACCCTAATGCTAACCTTCCAAGTTTATTCTCCTCAATGAATACCTAAGAAATTCCTAAAATGAGATCAAGAGCCTCAATATATAAATCCTTCACAACACATATGTCTGCCTAGATAATTACATTTTCAAAAAATAAGAAAAACATATTACAAGAAATATAGGTCAGGACCCAAATCATTAGATATAAATTCCAAGATGTAGAAATGATGCACAATCTTAAATAGATGTTAACCAAATATCCAGGAACATCAGGATATGAGTAACCAAGCTTCACCGATTGGGAAAATGCTTCGCGAGATCAAAAAACTCCAACTGACTATTAGATAAAGAAGAACACACAAAACTAGCCATGAATATTTTTATTTCCCCCGCGAAGTATCCACATGAGGTGCGAACCTAGACATAAGTAAAATATGATGTCCATAAGAAACTCTGAGGTTCACAAAAATAAATGATCCAAAACCAAGGAACACCACCAAAAACATATAACTGCCAACTGAAACAAAACTAAGAACAAACTGAAAGGGAAATATTTTTGGGTGATGCAAGTTTTCCAACAACCCAAGGATGCTCCTGCATCAGTAGATTCCAGGGACCACAAGCTATTGGTGGACATACCAAACACTCCAACCGATATGCCAGACACTCCAACCAATACACCAATCTTCGAGTACACAACATCCAATACAATAGAAGCTAATATATGAGTATGTTGACATCAATGACAACACCATTGGAAAACATCAAATTATCATTCTAACACATCTTACTTCCAATGTAAGAGTAGATAGGGATACGATTCCTAGTTTGTTCATACATCATAGTAAACCTTATTTCCCACCTTACAATTTGGTGAACCTAAATCCTTACATCTTAATTATGATTTGGATATCTAGATCTAATTTTTATGCATTTTATTAACCTATATTTATATCATATCATTACTATATTTCATGCATTTAGAGAGCCAGTTCAATCTTTCATGACATGTTTCAAAGAAATAAAAAGTACAATTCTTTTCATGTATTGTTGTTACCTTTTGATTTGATTTTTATGAATTTGTGTTCATATAATTTATGTATACCTTATTCGTTTATAGTGCTTTTTATGAATGAAGTTGTTATCTTCTTTTGATAGTTCAATTCCAAGTTTTCCTTGATATTTTTAAGATGTCTTATTTTATGCATTTGATGATAAATTAGTTCTTCATTTCATCCATACCCATAATATATCCTATCTTTGAATTGATCCCACCCATGAGGAAATTTTGGTACAAGAATAAATTATCAACACTTCTTCCAAAAATCTTCCTCCAAGGGATACACTCTTAGGAATGATTTTGATCCTTCTCCTATAACATATCTCTCCTATGAGGATATTTTGGAGAAAGGTTAGGATATTATAAAAACCTTTCTTAATATCATCTTACCTTCGTTACATATACATGACATATATTCTAGATATGAAGCATTTATGGATACTTCTAATCCGCCTTCAAAAGCTTGTGCTAGTCATAAGGATACCTTAGAAGAACATGATAATATCATTTCCATTTTCCTTGATGCTCTCTCTTCTAGAGATGAAATATTGAACAAAAAGGAGCCTCCCGAAGTTAATTTCATCTATGCTTTTAGTAGTGAGAAGCCTAAGATTTTTAGTCGATAAAAGTAGGGGCTCGAACATATTTAATATAGTGATTTTGTATTTCAAGGATTTTGTGGATAAAACTATTTTATGTTATTTCCCATTGCAAAATATCCATTTCCCTTGGACATATAGATATAATAGGTTTGCATTTATCTCTAAAAGGCTTGATAATTTTTAGTGTCCAATCATTGCCTACAAACAGGTGTTATCCTAGACTTGGAATTGGAGTCCATTTCAATTCCATACCACTTCTTGGTATCGTTACAAATTGGTACTTCCTTTTCTCCCACTTTAAATTTGAAATCATATATTTTCAAGATCTAGAACTATTGTGGTGTCTATAATATTGGTGGCTAAAAAGAAAGGTAAATGGTGGGACCATGAGCTTTCAGTTTGTAAAGAGATTGTAATATATCATAGAGAAGTTGAAGGAATGGAAGGAAAAAGTTTCAATTTTTTTTTAGAGAGAAGTCTACAGGGTGGAGTGATCGTTGGAAGAGCTCAATGGAAAAAGTGATCAAACATGGTATGTCTACTATTGATTTAAAAATAGAGGAGAAATTGAAATTGGAGCACTCAGAGATATTTTCTTGTAAGGCGCCCTTTTTCCATGACAAGGAAAGAGAGGAATGGCTCAATGAGGGTGATCGTAATACTAAATTTTTCCTCATGTCACCAAATATCAAGAAAAGTTTCAATCATGTGAGAGAGGTCAAATTGAAAGATGGAAAGGTTTATAGATATAAAGAAGTAGAATAAGAGCCAACCAAATATTTCAAATCACTCCTAGCACTTGTTGGCAAGCATGAACCATTTATTTTGAAGAAAGTTTATATTCCATGCCTCGTTGTTTTTCAATAGACGATATTAAAATGCTCACGAGCCCCATTTTTGTTGAAAACATGAAGAGAGCGGTCTTCCAATGTACTACATCCAGACAAGGTCTGTAGGCCTAATGGGTTCATTACTCTCTTCTTCCAAAAATGTTGGCACTTATTGGCCAATTATCCATGTCTATTTGTGGAGGACTTTAGGAAAAATTAAAAGTTTTTATGGCTATCAATAACATCATCATTTCTCTCATTCTGAAGGATAAATGTTTATCCTTTACAAATTACTGGCCAATCTCTCTTTGCAATTGAATTCATAAATTTATTTCCAAATTCCTCTCAAACTACCTGAACTTGGTCTTTCCTTTGAATGTATCTACGGAGAAAAATAGTTTTACCCACCCATAGAAACATCAGGGATATAATTATTTTGACACATGGCACCATTAATTCAATTTCCAAACAAAGGATGAAGGATATGATCATCAAGTTGGATGTTAGTAAAGCATATGGTAAAGTTAAGTTGGGATTCATGTTAAAGGTAATGAAGAAGTTTGGCTTTGATGATTTAAGACTTGATGGGATTTACTTATGTATATTGACTGTTAGATTTTTCATTTTTGCCAATGGTTCTTTGTGTGAGTTTTTCTAGTCAAGTAATGACCTTTCTAAAGGAGATCCCCTCTCTCTTGATCCCTTTTTTATTATATTTGAAGCCATGGGTATAATTTTTAATAGATATAAATTTGCAAGTAGATGGAATGGAGTGAGTTATTGAAATATTGAGAAAAATACTCACATATAGTTTGATGATGGTATGATACCTTTGGGAGAGGTGATTATGTGTGAGGTAGAGGGATCAAAGAGAATACCACCATATTAAAATCTATACTCAAAGTTTGAATATTGAGAAGTTAGAAATATTTTTTCTTCAACTCTAAATTGTCCACCCAACGGTGCATTTTCGGTTCTTTTGGGCTTCAAAATCCTTTCTTTGCCTATGAACTACTTGGGTGCTCCTTTGTTTTTTGGTTTTGTGACAAAAGTAGCTATGGAAGGGCATGATTGCTAAATGCCATGAGGAAAACAAGATGGCTGACACTGGACATACAAATAACTTTGATCGAATCTATTTTGGTGATGATTCCCATTTATGTTATATTGTGCTTCCTACTTACCAACAAGGCTTGAAGCTCAATGGAAATTCTACCTAAAAATAATTATCAAAAGGATAAAAAGAGGTGAAGAACATCATCTAACTCCTACATGACTGAGGAAGAGGGAGGAGTGAATCTAAGAAGAATAAAAAGGAAAAATTTGGCCTTGAAAGTGAAGATAATTTTTAAAATGTATATAGAACCATAAATAATATGGTGCGGGATTTTACAGAGTAAGTAAATGGATAATGGAGATCCTAGTAGATTCTAAACAATTGAAAATTTGATTAGGGGTTTTGTAGTTTGTAAGTTTATGTAGAAATATAGGGGAATTATCATAAAGCACTTGTCTTGTAAGGTCATAAAAGGGATGTTGGCTTCCTTTTAAGAGGTTTCATGGGAGGGGTATGTTCCTTTGAGGGAAGTGGCTCATCTTGAGGAGGGAGTGGATTTATTGAACAAAATATTTGGAACAAAATTTGCAAAGTATACCATGTCTAATCCCCCAAACTCGAGTGAGCCTTTTGATTGGGTTGATATCAGAGAGTTTCCTCTTTCAACCGAGTTCAAGGAAATCATTCTTTTAGAGATGGAAAATAGAAACTCCATGCTTAATTTAAATATAATTAAGATATTTTGGAGCATGCCAAATTTGATGATTACATGCTAATATGGGTTATCAGGTTCAAGGGGCCGCCTTAGGGGCTACTAAGTGACTTGGGTGAGCATTCTTGCACAAAGTGGTTCTCCCAAAAGTAGGTCCTTTCTTATGGATAATGCAAAATAAATGCATATTGACTAGGGAGAATCCAAGGGTGATTGAGTTTTTGGGTAGAGTAGATGTTATCTAAACAAATATGGGGAGGAAATGGTGGACCACCTATTGGTGGGTTGTGTATACATCTAAATTTATGGGTTAGTCAA
The DNA here is from genome assembly GCA_018584345.1 of Thuja plicata. NCBI lineage: Eukaryota > Viridiplantae > Streptophyta > Pinopsida > Cupressales > Cupressaceae > Thuja > Thuja plicata. The sequence continues at coordinate 530,166 of MU226246.1, forward strand.
ATGAAAAAAACTTGAAACTGATGAAATTATTTTCCATTAGTATAAAAACAACACTTTTGTTAAGCATACACCGAAAGACAGGACAAAGAGAAAACTGAAAATGCAGATACAAGATATCACAAAAAATGGCTAAGTACAAAGAAAACTAACGACACAACTTTGTGTGTAACCCAAAATTGCAAAGTGGAAAGGATAAAGAGGAACCCAACGTGTAGGATATAGTGCAACCCGAGAGACAGTCAAAGAGAAAACCAAGAGAAAAGTTCAAGCAAGGAATCCAAAATACAATCAACTGACTTCAGAGCATAATCGACCATCGAAAACCGAAAGTCAGTTACAACCCGCAAAAAGTAGATCTGACTTCCACGTCAGACAAAACTGTCTTATTCTATTTATAGAATATTTTTTTGTTTTTAAAACCATTTCTTTAGGGACAAGAAACATGAATGTAAGTGCTTTAATCAGTCTAACTAATTTAGAACACATAGACTAGGAGATCAAGGTAAAAGTTGTAAACCTGATCTTAGAGTTAACATTGTTTTACGTGAAACTTGATTAGGTCAATCCATCTTATAAATAGATGATGCAATCATTCATTATACATGTGTGAATATAGAAGAGAGGATGAATGAATCATACGAGCACATCTATGGATTAGATTGAAAGTTTCAAGAACCAGAACAACAAAAGGTGAATTTGGTTATAAAGAACCAAGAACAGAGGCTACCGAGAATCAGAGATATTATTCAATCACATTAGGTGATAATCTTATTCATGTAAACTTAAATGGATTTTAATCAGCAATAGGAGATTGCATATACTAGGTCAAATTGTAATTTGCTATCATTCTAACAAGTGAAGCAAAGTGTAAAAATCCTTTCAAGGAAGGTGGATTTAACAGTCCAACTATAAATCTCTTAACCGAGTGCACACTCAATAGTGTAGCAAAAGAGCTTAACAGAGCAGACTTTAACAGGTCTCCACATATACTCTTAACTGGGTAGATCATCAAAAGTGATCAAATTGTAAGCCTTAATTGAGCCCTTCTAATATGCAAATAGTGAAGATTTTGTGGGTGCCATCCCCACCGCAGTTTTTACTTCCTAACAGGAGTTTTCTGTGATATCATATCTTGTGTTATGTGTCAATTAATTTCATGAATATTTATATGAATGTTCACATGTATGTTAAGTTTATGAATTGATATATCTTACATAAAGATAGTATAGATCAGATGGTTGGATAAATAATTGATTACACAAAGGTTAATTGATTAAAGGATGCAAAAGTTTTAGAGGTACTGATTCACCCCTCCCCTCTCAGTACACACTTCCCATTAATTCAAAAAATTGGTATTAGAGCTAAGTATCTTGTTTGGAAAGCTTAAAGGCTTAAGAGAAAAGATCACACAATGGAGAAGTATAGACTTGATAAGAGTATTGAGAATAAGAAGCTAGAAATTTAGATCTTCTATGAGCAGTATAAAGAAGCTAGAATCAATATGAGATAGTTGTTAGATGAAAGAAATATTATGGCATCTCATTGTAATGAGATAGATTATCATGAGGAAGAGATACCAGATTTCTTTGATTCTTCAGGATCAACTACAAGCAAAGAATTAGACGCATCAGAAGAGAGAATCAAAGGCCTAAATGAAATCAATCAACATCTGGTTGGACAAGTGAAATATCTGTAAATCGGTTAAGAGACAAAGATGGTAAGGATGATTGATGTCATGAACAATGATAGAAAAGCTGAAAAATAAAGAACACTAGCTATCGATGATAGAAGAAAGATTACAAAAATGATACAAGAGAAAGAGTCTGAAATACAGAAACTCACAGAGCATCACCATGATATTACAAATCAGATTATTCTTATGAGCCAAGAGGCAAAAAAAATAAATGTTGAACTCATTGAAAGAATAGAAGCTATCGGTGAGCTAAGGGATGAAAATGAAAAGTTAAAACATGAGATAAGAATTCAGAAACAACATAATGAAATTATCAAGAAAGTTGAAGAAAGCAATAAAAGAATAGATGATTTTCTTGAAGGACAACAAAGAGTCAACAACAACACCGGTCTAGGCTGTACCAAGAATGAAGAATCATCAAATCAAGCTGATCTAAAAAATGTATATGCAAATCCAAGACCAAGAAAGCTAACATGCAATCACTGTGGAAAGCAAGGCCACACATCAAATGTATGCAGAGGCAAAATGAAAGGTATTCCTAAATCTACATCTTCATTCATAGGATTTTGTTATAAATGCAACAAGAAAGGACATAAAGAATATGAATGTAAGTCTGAAATAATACAACCAAAGAAGGAAACCTACATGGACAAATACTGTCCTACTTGCAAAATGAATGGGCACACAACTCTTAAATGATGGAGGAAGAAAAGGAAAGCATGGAAGCCTAAAGGTCAAGAAAATCCCTATCAAACGAAAAGAGTTTGTAACCAGTATGTATGGGATTACAACACTTGGAAAAATTGTACAACATGTGGAAGATTTGGTCACATTGCTACAAACTATATGAGAGAGTGGACAAGAAAGTCTAGAGGCTACAATGGCATGCTTACATTGTCATAAAGTTGGTAATCTCAAGAAAGACTGCATAGACCGAATGATAGAGACCAACACATATCCCAATAGAAATACCATTAAAGACATCTAGAGTGTAAGAGACAAAATGTGGAGAAAAGATTCAAATAGTTATGAAGCAGGACCAAGCAATGCAAATGGTGACACCCATCCAATGGATCTAGTGACATCACCACCCCACCTAAGCGGAACAAGTAAGTATGGAACTGCATTACCCCAAGTTATATTTTACATCAGTTCCATAATATGTTGATAAAATGTCAAATTAGAATAAGTAAAGATGCATCATGACATTACTTGTTAAAATCTGTGATATCTATTCTATTGGGCAATACACACCGAAATCTATTGGTATACGCTCAAAGCTGAAATTGCCTATGTTTACTGAAACCTGTTGGTTAACATGTAAAAGAAAAGTTACTAATGTAAACTGAGACTCGTCGATAATAAAGAAAGCTGTGTTAACAAAACACCAAAACTCGTCGGTAAAAGCAAGAGGTATGACGACTACCCCAAAACATCGTATTAACACCAAAAAGGGAAGTTAATGTCTTAACCGATGAACTCCATCTTCACACACTGAGGAGTAGGTAAGCATTAATGACTCACTTTTAGGGCAAACAAATATAAAAAGGTGATGAAAGGGTTTCATTGTTCACAGCGACCAGAGTAGAGCAACGAGAGCAAAAATTGAGCAAACAACAAAATCATCACAGAGCGACTTCAACTCGACCAGAGCACTCCAACATATTAGTGAGAATCATAGGTGTAAACAATAATTTTCCACGACAAATGAGAACTCTGTTTACACATTTTTCAGAAAGCCCTAATTTTATTTGAATCAATGGCAATGACCTCAAGAACCACCAAATCGAAGAACACCAAGAAGGATGAGGTCAAGCTCATCAAGAAATTTTCATGTGAGGAACCACACTATAATATTTACCCTAAGGTTTCCTCACAACCTGAAAATCCTGGAGCATTCTTGCGAATACCAACAAGGGTTTTGCTCGTCGAAAATGTGCGAGCTTACATTCATTGCAAGATTGTAGAAATTGGTGATTTAGAGGTAGAAAAATCTTACAAGAAGTTGTGCAATGATGATGGATCCTTAAAAGATAAACATAAATGTTAGAATAGGTAGAAACCTAATCTCCCAAGAACACCTGCATGCATAACCTGGTCACATGGAAGAAGCAAAGAACAGAAAGCGAGAAAACTCTATGGAGGCTAAAATGCCAGAGGCATCATATGCACATTCAAAAGAAATAATCTTCTATTATGAACAATGTATTACAATATGATTCAAAATGTTATGAAATACAAAGAGGTGATTCCTTAAAAAGGAATCATGAAACCCTAAAAGGGAAACCCTAAAAGGGAAACCCTAAGGTTGGCTTAAGCAACTAGAGTGAATAGGTGAGTTAGTAATTAGATCAAAATGATTTAATTAATAACCCAAAAGACTATTACTCTAACACCCCCCCTTAAGATAAGCTTAGGGAGAACCAAAACCTAGGAGACTACTGCAAAAAGCAGGAAAGATGGGTCTCGACAACAAAGGCCTGATCAGGCACTCAAGTACAAGAAATCTCTACAAATCGGGGAAATAGAGAAAACCCAGTGGGAAAAACTCTACCTCAAAAAGAGATGAGATAGATGAAGGAAACAAAGCCTCCAATCTAGGGAAAGTCCCAAAGAAAGGAACAAGAAAGAGCATGTAGCATCTTTGAAGCATGAGGCTGCAAATACTGTCAGAAGAAACTGCTGGAACCCCCACCGAAATAGTGCATGACCAGGTAGAGAAGACAAAGTCTGAAGAGCTGATTAATCGAAGAGGTGACATCCAAAAGTAGGAATGAACGAGTGTCTATATAGTAGATAATCCATCTCACCGAAATGCATAGATGCCTAGCCACTGCATCTGCCTAGTACATAGGAACAAGAAATGAATATGTAGATCACTCAACCAAACCAAGGAAGCAATAGTACCAACAGGAGAACCCCCCCATATTGCTGAAGAGGGAGACGTGTGATAGGAACACTGAAATGCAATGCCAGAAACAACTGCAAGAAGAAGGAGTAGGAACACCAAGAGTGCAACAGAAGTGCAAGCACATGATAAAGGGTGGTGTCATGGACACACAGTATGGGCTAATGTCATGGAAGGTATGCTCACTTGACAAAGGTGGATGAGCACATAAGGCAAAAACATCATAACCCCCCCATGACACTTTATAACTAAGTGCAAGTATAAACAAACACAAGGTGCTCAAAATCCCAGATATACAGAAGTGGGCACTTTATCTTATTGCATTTACAGAAAAAAAGAATGCTATAGAAGAGAAGCATATAATGCTCAGAAAGTCAGAAAGAAGAGTGAGCCAGAAGAACAGAAGAAGAGATCCCAGGACCTGCAGAACCCAAGTAATCTACCAGAGTGTGAAAGTGAAAAACTCAGAGGAGAAAGAACCTAGAGAAAAATCTGGATAAAAGACCCCTGCCACTAAAAAACTCACAAAACCAACTTTCTGACGATATCTGGTTTACCAAAAATAGAGTCCAGATGAGCAAGATATGGCTCCTGGAAGGAAAAAATAGACATCAGACTTTGACAAAAAAAAACTATCAAAATAGTAGAAAAAAAAAACTTAACCTCCATAATCAAAAAGAGCTCAGAAAGAGCTTTTTGACGATATAGAGAAGTTAGAAAAAGACCTTTGTATGCTCCAGATAGAGCAAAAACACGGACAGTAGGTCAAAAGGGCTCCACAAATAAAAAAGTTAGCCCCTGGGGCTTTAAAAACCCTTCCCCCTGGGTGCATGGCTCACGCAGGGGGCTAGAGCGAAGCTCCTGGTCACCCATGTGACCGCTACTTGGCATGAGAAGGGCCCGCGGGGCTTAAAACCCATCGGGCAGTGCACAGGCGACGGAGCCGGCTAGGTAGAGTGGGCTGGTGGGGGCCGACAGAGCGGAGGGGGCTGTGGAGCGGAGGGCCGGTAGTAGTGCTGGCGCAGTGCAGGTGGCGGGGGCCGGAGGTGCCGACAGAGCTCGCAGGGCCTGCTAGAGGTGCAGCCAGTGGGGCCAGGCCGCGGTGGTGTAGCGATGACCCTTAAACTTTTTTATTGCATGCGTTATTTTTAATGCAAAAAATAATTAAAAAATGATTTTTTTTATTTTTCTTGGTTTCCGTGCCTGTACGGCATTGGAAACCAAATTTTTTTTGCCTCAGAGTCACATTGTCCAAAATCAACAAGTTTTATATGGATTCTAGGGTTTTGGGGTGCTCTTAGCTCAATGGAGATGTCTGTTTGAGCCCAAAGTGAGCAGAAACAAAGCCCACCTCTAAGTCCACATAAAAACTTTGAAAAATCAGAAAAACCTCCAGCTTCTGAAACACTTCAACAAGACATGAACAAAGAGCCACAGGAAGGCTCTAATACCATGTTAGAATAGGTAGAAACCTAATCTCCCAAGAACACCTGCATGCATAACCCTATCACATGGAAGAAGCAAAGAACATAAAGCGAGAAAACTCTATGGAGGCCAAAAAGCCAGAGGCATCATATGCACATTCAAAAGAAACAATCTTCTATTATTAACAATGTATTACAACATGATTCAAAGTGTTATGAAATACAAAGAGGTGATTCCTTAAAAAGGAATCATGAAACCCTAAAATGGAAACCCTAAGATTGGCTTAAGCAACTAGAGTGAATAGGTGAGTTAGTAATTAGATCAAAATGATTTAATTAATAACCCAAAAGACTATTACTCTAACAATAAACACATAGAGGTGAAAGGGCTCACTAATTACCTAGTGTTCCAGAAGGCATTCAAAACTGAGTGGATTTAGTTAGTACTGATCCGAATGCACAATAAAAAATTATGGCTGGGTGAGCCTAAGATGATAACCCGAGATGTTATCCATGCAGTCACCGGTTACCCTATAACCGAGAAGGTAAAAGAATTGAAACATCCACCCAAGGCTGAGATCGAGAAAAACACTGGAGCAAAGTGTGATGGCAGAGTACTAAAGGTATCTACCATAACCGATGATGAACTTAAATTTGGTGCATGTGTTCTAGGTTATAAATTATTCCAAGCAAGCAGAATGAACAACATAGCATCTAGTGCAGTAGATAAAAATTACAATATTGTGAAGAAAGGCACGCAGTTGGATCTATCAGCACTTCTACTGAGCCAACTGGAAGAAAATTTGAAGACTATAAGAAATGCTAAGACAAATACATGTAAGTTTGGATCATTTATCATGTGCATTTTCTTATACTTTCAAGAAACATTTCCATCAGTAGGAGATGTCAAATGGGATACCACAAAATTGGATACCATGCAAATTAGTGAATACATAACATCACTGGGAGACAACTTTGAAACAATCATGGATGAATACTTTACTGTATTCAAGGACCGAATGCAGAAGAGGGTAAGGATCCTTGAACAACTTATAGAGAAATTCAAAGATGATATATATTTTATGGTTGACATGGACCACACATACATCAAACCTTCTGTACCAAGGAAAACATGGTTAGAACCTCTAGAATATGAGGTAAATATTGATCAAGCATCCAAGGAAATCAAAGCATTGATAAATGAACCATTAGACAAGAAACAACAAAAGTTTGGAACTTATGAAGAGGCAAAATCAATAATCAAAACTGGACTGGTTATAAAACAAATAGTCAGGAAAAAGGATAAAATGTTCAAGAACCTTATGAAAATACTGTTGGCAATAGATGAAACTGAACATGAAGAAGAAGATGACAAGGAGGAAGAAACCGAAGGCCAGTAACCCATCGGTGAAGCTGCAAAAAAGAATGAATTCGAAGCCACAGAGTTAGATTCACCACCTCCTCCACCAACAAAGAAGTCAAGAACCACATCTACTTCTAGGACAATAAGCCAAACAAAAAAGGACTCAACTCCTTCACCCTTGAAGAAAGGAAAAGTTATAACTTACAAGAGGAAACCGGCCACACATAAAAGAGGGCCAAACAAAAGAATAAGGAAGCTCATCAGAACCAAAGAAGAAATTGAGGACACCAAAAAAGATGAAGGTGTACAAGTAGAAAAGACTAAGGTTCTAGAAAGCATTGATGAGGTATGCAAATCTATTGCAAGTTCAAGATCTATTACAAATTCTAAGATCAGAAGATGTTTAAAACTGGATCAAGAAGATCAAAACAAAGTTGAAAATGCCATCATTGCAAAGATGTACAAGTTCAAGTATGTACCAATTCAATTTGAAGGAAATAATGTACCAAGGGAACTCTTGGATAGATTATATGCTAGATGGAAATTTTCCTTAAAGAATGAGAAGGAGATAAGAGAAAGAGTACTTGTTTCTCTTATGCCTCCTGAATCCAAGAGGGAAGAAATTGATGATATGATGGAGAAACGCAAAAAGGAGTTCTCACCCAAGTTGAGAGCCTAAAAATTTCTTGAAGGGAATCTTATAGAGCTTGAACAAGAAAGTCACAAGAAATGGAGTAAAATTCTAAAATAGACCTATTGAGGAAGCAAGCCTCGAAAAAGGCCCACATCAGAAAGATGATATTTAGGCAACTCAAGAACACATCATAATCAAAGATGCAGAAGATGACACATCAGTTGAGTTAGATAAAGAAGAAATGAACACAACAGGCAACAAGAATGTGGAAGTTGCAGATGAAACATGGCCTGACACCACTGAGGACAAAATTGTGGATAATACAATCATTGACATAACCGATGATCCAACAGTAGAAATATAGAAAGATGAAGATATAAATGTTACCAAGGACACAACCGATGAGCAGGACACAACATTTAATATGTCATAGGTGAACATACAGGCAACATGCCAATATTGATGCAAGCCATAAATATAATTCAAGAGAAAGACAAAATACCTGATAAAGATTTAAGCATTCCCAAAGATGCAGGGGAAGAAGGAAAGAAAGACAACACCAATGATCAGAAGGACATCAGAGACACTCACACTGTAACTAAAATTGATAAGGTTACAAAAGGAGAATCAAAGCAAGTAGACAAAGTCACAACATAGAAGGATGCACAGAAAAATAAAGATGAAGTGCATAAAGACACCGATGAAGGAGATAAACCTAAAGATGGCACTCCTAAGGAAACTGATAAATTTTCTACCGATAATTTAAAGGTTGATCTGGACACATCTACAGGAAACTGACAAGCTGACACCGAAATAAAGAAACAAAAAGAAGCACCACAAGTAACTTCATCTAGCACAATGGACACAGCCGAGAAATTGGCAATGGTTCTACATTCAAGTGTAACTCAAAAGAAGAAGAAGAAATACAAGAAGAATAAGTTGGAAGTCACTTTAGATGAAATCATTGAGATACCCAAATGTGACCCAACTACACTTGATTATGAAGTATTGAAAGAATACAGTGAAATATGCCAGAGGAAGGCATTACAAGAGAAGCTAAAAAAGTAGCACCGAGACTCCATGGTACTGAAAACAACAAGGGACATGTTGCACCAAATTGTACCCGACGTTAATGTTGATCAGAATAAACTGATACTTGATCAACTAGCCACTCTCACATAAGCCATTACAACACAAAACATTGATGTAGAGAAGGCAATAGAAGAGAGAGCAGAGCAGAAGTACTAGAAGAAACTTTTTGAAAAGATTAGCCAAGAAGTGGCAGTTAACAAGGTAAAGATTTCATAATTCATAAGTGAATTAGATGCTATTGTTTCTGAAGCTATTTCCTTGATACAACAACTAAGCACACTCGATAAATTCACTAAGGAGCATAGTGAAAACATAGCAAAGTTAGATTCTGATCTAGCTAATAGTGATAAAAGATTAACCAGTGGAGACAATGCAATTAAGCTACAATATGAGAAAATAATTGAAATAAAAAGGCTAAGGCAGGAACTCTGGGAAGTAGAGACATAATTCAGGGAAGAGGTCACCGAGCTCCAAGCTCAACTTCTACCAAATATGACACTACTTCAACAAAATATGAGTTTAGCAAGACAACTAATAGCAACCCCCCGAGATGCCTGTAGCAGACAACATCTATGATATGCATTCAAAGATCACACTCGAGCACATGGATCTAGAGAACTTGAAGAAACAATGAAAGAAGATGTTGGAAGACATGAAGTCTTCACACTCTCGCATTTTTGATATGATATAAGGTATACACCTTTGCCCTTAATAGAAAAAAGGGGGAAATATATGATATGTACAGATAGGCAGGCAACTATAAAGTACTACCAAAAAAGGGGAAAATAATGATATACCGACATATACATAGGGGGAGTCATGAAATGACTAAGGATTATATATGTTCTACATACTTAACATTTTGTTAGTATTTTGCACATATTAGTTTTTGATACTAATGTCAAAGGGGGAGATAATGACATTATTTTTCCATTAGTATACAAACAACACTTTCAGTAAGCATACACCGAAAGACAGGACAAAGAGCAAACCAAAAATGTAGATACAAGAGATCACCGAAAATGGCTAAGTACAAAGAAAATTGACGACACAATTTTGTGTGTAATCCAAAATTGCAAAGTGGAAAGGATAAAGAGGAACCCGACGTGCAGAATATAGTGAAACTTGAGAGACAATCAAAGAGAAAATTGAGAGAACAGTTCAAGCAAGGAACCTGGAAGACAGTCCAATGAATTCAGAGCATAACCGACTGTTAGAAATTGAAAGTCAGTTACAACCCACAAAAAGTGGATCTAACTTCCACGTCAGACAAAATAGTCTTATTCTATTTATAGAATCTTGATTTTTTTTAAAAACCATTTCTCTAGGGACAAGAAACATGAATGTAAGTGCTTTAATAAGTGTAACTGATTTAAAACACATAGACTAGGAGATCAAGGTAAAAGTTGTAAACCTGATCTTAGAGTTAACATTATTTTACGTGAAACTTTATTAGGTCAATCCATCTTATAATAGATGATGCAATCATTCATTATACATGTGTGAATATAGAAGAGAGGATGAAAGAAGCATACGAGCACACCTATGGATCAGACTAAAAGTTTCAAGAACCAGAACAACAAAAGGTGAATTTGGTTATCAAGAACCAAGAAAAAAGGCTACTGAGAATCAGAGGTATTATTCAATCACATTAGGTGATAATCTTATTTATGTAAACTTAAATGGATCTATAATCAGCAATAGGGGATTGCATATACCAGGTCAAATTGTAATTTTTTATCATTCTAACAAGTGAAGCAAAGTGTAAAAATCCTTTCAAGGAAGGTGGATTTAACAGTCCAACTATAAATCTCTTAACTAAGTGCACACTCATCAGTGTAGAAAAATCTCTTAACAGAGTAGAATTTAACATGTCTCTACAGATATTGTTAACCAGGTAGATCATCAAAAGTGATCAAATTTTAAGCCTTAATCAAACCCTTCCAATCTGGAAATAGTGAATATTTTATGGGTGCCATCCCCACCACAGATTTTACTTCCTAACAGGAGTTTTCTGCGATATCATATCTTGTGTTATGTGTCAATTACTTTCATGAATGTTTCTATGAATGTTCACATGTATGTTAAGTTTATGAATTGATATATCTTAAATAAAGATAGTATAGATCAGATGGTTGGATAAACAATTGATTACACAAAGGTTAATTGATTAAAGGATACAAAAGTTTTAGAGGTACTGATTCACCCCTCCCCTCTCAGTACACACTTCCCATTAATTCCAACACAAACACATCAAAACAAAGCATTTAACTAACAAAACTGGCACATACCTCCAATTGAGATTGAATGTAAGAACCTTATTCCATTGATGTTCTCTTTGATGGATTAAATATGGATATGCTCTCCAAAACACAACTCTTAGTTTCCCCAAATGATTGATAAACTTATAAGGATTAATGTGAAGATATAAGCATGCAATATAGATGGAGAAAATGAGATGAAACAAGTGTGTGACGATGCTAAAGCTAATGGAGATGATGGTAAAACCAAACCACATTAACCATGATTCTAAGATATGCAATGAGATGATATAAAAAAAATCTAAGATGTTAGTAAAATTTTGAAAATGATCTTAAAACTCTAAAATGAAATTAACATAATAAAATTGCATGTGAAATATTGATGATTTTATCATGGAGAGGCTCCTATTTATAGGACTTGGAGTGAAATGGATGATGAGGTTTAAAAATGGAATGGAGGGTCAGGATTCAAGAGGATCAATGAGGTGGGTCCCAAATGGAGTCCAAGTGGATGTCATGCAATCAAGGTGGTTGGTCATACAAGAGGTATGAATTTCTCACACATGTGTGAGCAACCTTTGAAAGTTATGGCTCATAAAGAGAGGGGGAGAAAGAGGAAGAGAGGAGGTGGCTCAAGATGTCTCAAATATGTGTGAGATCATTCCAAAGAGGTAAGAGGAGAAAATCATGTAAGGAGGTAAGTGGCCATTTAAGGAAGGTGGTTAGCCACCTTGGGAAGGGTTTCTCACACATGTGTGAGCAAGATTGAGAGGCTCATTGTTGTAGGAATTACAAAATTAGTTTAATTAATTTAGGATTAATCAAAGGAGTGGGTTTAGAGCACATGGTGATGAGTATAGATTAGGGATTTAGGCTAGGCTTAGATTTAATTAATTATGGGGTAATTTAAATTAAGGATGAAAGCTTAGGGGTATTAAAATAATATGAATTATTTAAATAAAGGTCAAATGACTTGCTGTAATTAATTAAAATTAAATACATTAAGGTTTGGAAAGAAGGTGAATATAATAATTAATTAAAATTAATTATATAGAATAATAATAATATAACTAATTATTAAAATCAATTATGCTATTAAGATTGATTAATTAATTAGTTAAATAAGATTTAATCATTTAAGAGGTTGGGTTAGCATAAGAATGGAAGGACCAATTTTAGATGTCAACATTTTGCCCCTCTTTGATGTGATGTCTGAAATTGCATCACGTCGAAGAAAAGAAAATAAGATGCCCTAGAGGAAAAACAAAGGCCTGGGAGTCACACCAAAGCGATGACAGTGGAAGGGTGCGCCCCCTCACAAAATTGGTCCAAAACATAAAGTTTGTAGAAATTTCTTGAAAAAGGAAAAAAAGGAAGAAAAAGGAATTAGAATTCGAAGAAAAAATAATTTTGCATGACTAACAATGTGGTGGAGGAAAAATGGTAGAAAATCGGGGTATGAGAAGAAATTGGGGTCCAAGGGGGACTACAAGTAGGCCTAGAGGGCCATATAAGAGGTCATTTTCAACACTTTCAAGTCAAAAACTAAATCTCTAGTGATAGTGATGGAAAAGATTAGGCAGAAGGACTAGCTTGGGGAGTGCGTACGAGTGTACCAATGATCGAAAGATTATGAGCCTCTGGTAGGTGTCTGAACTTTGCTTCATGTACTTTAATTTCATTTCATTCATTTATTATTTTCATACGATGCATTTAATGCTATTTTAGTGTGGTACAAGCTTGGTAGGGCATAGACATCGATCCTAGGATCAACACCAACACAAACACTGATCCTAGGATCTGTGCCTATGTACATGCAGGATAGATTAGGGTAAGTGGAGATGCGGGTCCAACGACTGACATTTCTACTACTGCCAATAAATTTTGGGTTTGGGGTAAATCGACATTTATGTCGACTCACACATACGCCAACTAGGGTTTGTGCCTAGAAATTGACATATCCACCTAGGAGACCCAGTAGACTAGGAGAAAGGGGAAAAAAGGATCAAGAAGTGTTTAGAAAAGCTCAAAAGAGGGTTTGGGTGAAAACTAGGACATAATGCTGTAGACTAGGTTGGGATGGGAATGAAATTGTACTAGGTTAAAAAAAGGTTAACATACTCAAGGTTGGTGGATGTAGGCTGTCTTTCATCTAGTAGGGTCCCAGGAGCATTGACTGACAACCATGGAGCTATAAGAGAAACTCACTAAGGAGGATTGATCTTTGGTGGTGGCTTTGCGATTGGATTATGATCATTAGTGGCCTTAGGTACATGCACATAATAGGATGATGACTACAATATTAGAGGGGTGGTACATTGAGACCTCCTTATTTTAGCTCCTGACCAAGGAGGCTAATATCACATTTATCAATGTCTAGAGGATCTAATGGGTCCATATTAGAGGGTCTATCCCAGAATACAGATAGACCCTATGATATGTACCCATATCAGAGGGTCTATCTGATGGGTCCATATCAGAGGGTCTATCTAATGGGTCCATATCAGAGGGTCGATCTAATGGGTCTATATCAGAGGGTCTAGCCCAGAGTACCCATGAGAACCACATGGATGAGATGTCAACAATCAATGGAGAGGAGACTACCTTGACTAGAATTGTACCTAGCAAGATTTCTTTGAAGTCAGATGCTACTAGACCTCTTAGGACATAGGTTCTCTATTGGGTGGGACAAAACCTTTTAATTGAGGATGGAGTCTACTATAGTATATTGTTGGGGCTACACTATCTTAGGTCAATTGTATCACAATGTACATATGTGTGTATATCAAGGATACAATAACTTGGGGACAAGTGTTACATTATTATTAGCATAGGCGTGGGAGTACATCATAGTGATTTGAATATTGAGGGTGTGAGGTTATTAGAGAGATGATCTACATGCTCATAGCTATCATACACTAATACATTACTCTTCAGTTTGTGAACAAGGTTTTAGCAATGAATTCTAGATGAGTTGTAGGTTTTCACCTGGACACCTTATAGGGATTATGAGCTATGGGATGGTGGGTAGGGAAATGAGAGATATGATGTTTACTATCTAAAGTTCATGCAAACATATTTTTGGCTCATGGATAGGACCATACACTAGATAGAGTGGTACAAGATGACACATGTGATGAGACAGTTTGATATTATTCAGGATGTGGTTGGGGATAAGTTATTAAACCCACATGTTATTAGGGAGACTGGTGTATGGGGATTATACACAAATGTCATGTCATTTTATTCCAGTTGGGTAGATATGGAGCTAGTATTGTGGGTGAGGAGGCCATCAATATAAGATACATGAGTCATTCCAACATATGCAACGTGGTGGGTAGCTTAGACCAGTCGGATTGACAGATCATATACATATTGCCAATGACGAGTAGTCTAAAGATGACATGGAAATGGATGAGTAGGGAGGAGGTGAGAATGATGATGGAGGTGATGAAGGTGATGGTGAGGGGGATGTTCCTATGGAAGAGTCCTTACTACTAGGAGGGGTGAGGGTACGATGATAGAGGGACCCACAACACATGAGGGAGATGACACCATCATAGGGAGAGGGTTAGGGTGGACATGTAAAAAATAGAGACACATAGGTACGTGGCTAGGTTTAGGTACCTAGGATAGAGGGTCACAAGGAAAGGCCTAGACCATAGGGAGAAAGAGGGGTGTCAGATACAACACCCTAGAGAGATCTCGAGAGCATCTAGGACCGATTGAGACTCATTACCAGGGAGATAGATGAGAGAAGAGCTCAAGTAGTCACTCTAGAGCTACAGATGGATATAGCTTCAATGAAGAAGGATATCCCACAGGAAGAGGTAGCATGGTTATAGGGAGAGAGAGATGAGCAGTAGATAAAGTTTGACAATTTACAAGCATCCTTATCAGTTGTAGAGAGATAGCAGGATGAAGCACAAAGCCATACCAAGGGGTTACAAAGATCTCTAGGGACCACTATAGAGGAGGCTAGGAGGGTTCATATGGAGACAATATAGGATTGGGTTGAGATCAGGGAAAGGTCTATGGAGACTGAGTTGGATGGGGCCTAGGAGTAGATAGCGTAGCTTAGAGAATATCTAAAAGTGGTTAAGAGATGTACAACCTAGTAGATAGATGAGTGAGAGATAGCCTGATAGAAAGTGGTATAAGGGGGTCTCACATAGGTGGTCACTGATTATTTTGCATCCCATAGGAAAATAGAGAGATGAGGGTGAGAGAAAGATTACTACCAGACCTTATACTTCTAGGGAGTATTAGTGGGAGCTCGAGAACCTACCTTTGTAGAGTAGAAAAAATCACTGAGGGATGGAGGTTCAATTGCATATGGGGGATTTGTAGGTATAAGGGTACCAAGGCCACTAAGGGGAGATGACTGAGAGGGTGGAGGAGAGGGAAAGGGACCCATCTAGCCATGATAGCTAGAGCATCCCATCCAATCACTACAGACACACATTTTTTTTTACCATTTTTGAGTTATGAGTATGAACCAGCTATATGTATGCATTTATTTGTTGTTCCTATTGATGGACTTGATGTTTTCTATATGATATATTATGGACACTCATGGACATTTTCCATGTAATTTTATTATGAAATTATAGATTATGATTATGCAAATAGATATTGATGATGAGTAGTTGATTTCCCATGTCTGGTTTCTTATATTTATGGATGCATATGTACTATGTGATGATTTATATATGGTGTTTATGTGTGACTAATTATTTGTGATATAGGATGCTTATGTGTATGAGATGTACCTACATGACATGATGATGATGATGATGATGATGATGATGATGTATGCTGATGGACCTAGCATATGTGATGTAGGTATGCATAGAGGAACATGATTATTCATGTCATGGACATACTATTACGTGATGCATATGGTTTATGAATGTATGATGCATAGATGTGTGTATGCTAATGGATTATCAATGCAGATAGTATATATGTATGACGCATGGATGATGTACGTGAATGGATGACACTATGAGATGTAGTAATGATTATTATATTAATAAGATAGGATTTTATGTATGCACGATGCAAATGTAATGAATTAATATGGGTAATGGAATGGATGTGTAATGACGTGATGCAAAAAATGATACTATATAAATGAAACTACATGAATATGTAATGCAATGCAAATGATTTAATATGTAGAATGAAAATGTGTTATGAAATGAACCTAATACGATGATTAATTAGTAATGAATGAAATTAATGATATTAAATGAAAATGAATGCGATGTAATAGAACATATAATGAGATCAAGATATGAAATGAACATGTAATGGAAATTAACAAAATTTAAATCCAACTAATGAAATGCAAATGAAATGTGAATGCCACTAATGAGATGTATATGATATGAAATTGAGATTTATGATCCTAATATGCACCTAAGATGAGACATAAGTGACATGAGTTGTTATGAAATGCACATGAAATCTAATGGACCTAAAATGATATGTACCTAAATAAAATGGATCGCAACTAATATCACTATATGCAATGTTTTTGTATGTGTAATAGTGACTAGGATGGACACATAGTGGGATAAAGGGAAATAAATAGGAGCCTCAAAATTCATAATGCAAGTGAAACTAAATGCAACTAAAAATGTAATGGGGATTTAGTTGTGTTGAATGCAGAGAGAATACCCTAGTTTGAATTTACAAAAGTTATGCATCACAAGTCATAAAAACATGGATGACATTGTTCCTTTGCATGGACCAGACTCTCAAATTGACAAGGTAAATTTAGGAACATGCATTTAGATTATTAATCTGGGCAGAAACTATGTAGTGAAAACACATGAGGAGGTCCTAGTACACCTAAGTCTTTGGTAAAGACTTGGTGGAAACGTGCAAAATATCATGTCCCTAGTGAGACTAATAAATATATATAACCATAATTTAATAACTAAAATGTAGGAACACACACTAAATCACCTACAAATAGATCGTATCACAAAAAAAAGTATTCTAGCATACACCAGTCAAAATGCACCAAGATATAGACAGATCAAGGTGGGGTTGAGTAGGTTCTATAAATGATCATTCCATCTATAATTCCTTCCATAAATAGGGTCATTGGATGATTGATTGATAAAAGCACCAACTCAGAAAGGATATATCCTATTGGAAATGATTGATGATGTGATTGGATAGGTGTCATATAGGCAATGGTTATGGATAAATAATAGTTGTAAAATGTGATCTCAAGCTTCAATTTTGTTATAACCTTATGCAGACAAAGTGTTTGTTGCAAGCTTCGGTGTGATAGGGTTAAGCTCATTGTATTGGGGTAGATGGGTGGGGGATCCTTTATTCTAAACATGGAAAAATTCATCCTCATAATAAATGTTTTTGATGGAGATGGAAGGAAAATGAAGTGTGAAACTAGAATGAGTGTTAGGATTGGTAGTATTCCCACACAAACATGGGTAGGTGGAAGGATATGTGAGATCGATGAAGAATATGGATGGCGATCCCATAATGAGATGAAAAGGATACAAAGTAATCCATATAGATGATGGATTAGATGACTATGCATGGTGCTTGAGGAATTTTTTCACCATGGTACTTATCTATAGTGCCACAAAAGTGGTTTTCACTAATGAACATTATTGATTTTTTTTAATATTTAAAATTTTTGGTCTTTTTTAAATTTTAAATGGATGGAATTCCCTAACAGATTACACATGGAAGTGCTTGAAATGCATGATATTGATAATATCTAGGAGATAATATTTTTCTAGTGTTTCATGTTGATAGGTTCCATATCCAAAATTAGAGGTGATGACATACAGACCCAGCCAATTAGGCATATATTTCCCTTTCTTATTACAACTCTGAAGGTGATTTTGATTCTTTATTAAGACAAGGCCTCCAACTTCAAACTCACAGGGTTTGATTTTCCTATTTTACTATAACCATAGGTGATTTTGATACATGTAGAGGTAATTTAGGGCATTGAGATTCCTCTCATTAAGGATTTGAAGCTCTTATAAGCATGCAAATTGGTATTCTTCATCTGGAAAAATATTATGAAAGGAAACCCTGAGAGAAGGGAGATCGATCTCAATGGGAATGATGAATTTGGTACCATAGACAAGGGAATACGGGTTTTCTCTAGTAGGTGTGTGGATAGAGGTACGGTAGGCCCATAAGATGAGGGTTAACTATAGGTGCCAGTCATGGCCATCTTTACTGACTATCTTCTTGAGGATTTTAATAATGGTTTGATCAGTAGCCTCATCTTGACCATTCCCTTGGGGGTAGTATGGAGTGGATAAATGTTGTTTGATACCAAATGTTTTACATAGATCTTTTACATCCTTTTTCTTGAAAGGTGTGCTATTATAAGTAAGGATATTTTGTAGGATACCATAGCAGTAGGTGAGGTAATTCAGTATGAACTTAGAGATTTGTTTACCAGTCGTATAGGCCAGAGGGATGGATTTAACCCATTCATTGAAGTATTCAGTGGTGTTAATAATGAACTTGTGGCTGCTAGCTGAGGTGGTATGTATCTTTCAAATGAGATCAAGCCCCCATTATGAAAAAGGGCCATGATGTAAAGATGGGTTTCAATGATTGAGAGGGTGCATGTAGAAAATCACTATGCTATTGACGAGACACAAATTTATTCACAAAATGATAGGCATATTTCTCCATAGTCATTTAGTAATGACATGTACACAATACTTTATTTGGAAGAGTAAGACCACTAGAATGTACACCACAAATTCCTTAATGAACCTCTTCCAATTTTATTTGAGCTTCATCTAATCTGAGACATCATAGGAGGGTCCTGCAAAAGTTTTTTGGAAATAGGGTATCAACTATGAGGGTATATCATGATGTGTGGAAAATGAATTTCTTATGTTGGTTAGTGGTAAGGTGAGGTAGGATGATCTCATCATGGAAGTAGGCATAAATCTCTTGGTACCAAGGGGAGTCAGAACTAACAATTTCACACACCATTTTGGACTCTAACATGTCATAAGAAGGGACCATAAGGTTCTTAACAAAAAAGTTACACTTATGACTATTATCAAGCATAGAGATCAAGGATCCAATGGTAGCCATTGTATCAATAAATTTGTTGTTGGTTCTAGGAATTTGTTGGAACTAGATCTATGCAAAATATTGTTTCAATATTCAACCATCTGGCAGTAGGGAAGCAACTTATAATATTTTGTTTTATATTCATCATTGACTTATCTAATAACCAACTGAGAGTCACCAAAAAACAAGTATGATAATGATCTTCCATCTGACACCTAAATGAAGCCCTATGGCCAAAGCCTAATATTTATAAATATTATTTGTACATTCAAAGGTCAACTTGTAAGATTTTTGTATGTAGTCGCCATATGGTGTTACACACAATACACCTACTCCTAATATTTTTTGTGTGTAGGATCAATCAAAGTATAATTTTAATTGTATTCTTGGGGTAATAGTCATAATTGCATTGGTAGGAAATTATTCTATAAGGGGATGGTCTCTTAGAAGAGCTTCTACTAACTGATCTGCGATGACTTGTCCTTTTATAGCTTTACAATCCACATACTCAATATCAAATTCACTTAAGATCATAAAATATTTCATTGTATGACCAATAAGGGTAGCTTTAGACATCAGGTACTTAAGTGGATCAATATTTTCAATGGGCTTGGTCTTGTGATTAAGCATGTAATGACAAATTTTTTGTGTACATAAGACAACAACTAATCACACTCATTCTATAGGAGTGTAGTTCAACTCATATCCAACTAGTGTTTTGCTGATGTAGTAGATTTATCTTTCTTTTCTAGTGTTGTCTAGCTACGTAAAGAATGCCCCTAGTGAAATGGTAGTAGCGTATATGCATATAAGTAGAGGTTGGCCTGGAATAGGTGGGACCAATACTAGTGGTAAAGCCATATGTTGCTTAAGTTCAAATGCTTTCTGACATAGACAATCCCACATGAATTTGACATCCTTTCGGAGGAAGTAAGAAAAAGGATGGACCTTATCTACGAAATGAATAACAAAGAAATGGATTGACTAAAGTCTACCTTGCAAGCATCGAAGTTGTTTGAGTGTTTTGGGTGGTGGCATTTCTAAAATGGCTTTCATTTTCTTCAGATCCACCTGAATTCCTCTATAGGACACAATATATCATAATAGCTTTTCTAATTGTACACCAAAGGCACATTTATTTGGATTTAGATGGACCTGATATTTCTCTAGTCTGTCAAATATCCTTTTAAGTATGAAAATGTCTGAATCTCTTTTTTTTTATTTGCCCAATAGATCATAAACATAGTCTTAAACATGATATCAAGCAAAAGATCATAAAATATAGTTTCCATAGCATGATGATATGTGTCTACAACATCTTAAGTCCAAAGGGAATAAATTCATAAAAAAAGGTTCCCCATGGTGTGGTGAATGTGGTCTTGTGTTGATCTTCTATTATAATCATAACTCGATTATAGCCAGAGAATGCATCCATAAGAGATAGAATCTCATGTCCTGCAATCAAATCCACTATATTGTCTATGTTAGGAAGTTAAAAATCATCCTTGGGACATGCTTTATTCAAGTATCTAAAATAGGTTCATATGCAGATGCCCCCAGTAGTTTTACCTACTTGAACAATGTTTGAAACCCATTCTAGATAATCAATAGGTCTAATGAATCCAACATCTAGCATCTTCTGCAGTTTTGATTTTACTAATAGTTCTATTTGTAGATGCATCTTTCTAAGTTTCTACCTGATAGGTTTCGCATTAGGGTTTACAAAAAGATGGTGTAAAACTAGATCAATTTCCAAACTATGCATGTCTTTGTAAGTCCAAGAAAAAAAGTGTTGTTCTTTGTGAAGGAATTCAATCATATCTTATTTTTCTTTCTCATTCAAGAATGTTTCTATGAATGTGATATTAGGTTTTTTAGTAGTACCAAGGTTCACTTCCACTATATCCTTTATAAGGATAGATCAATTTTCTTGTGGAAGAGCCATTAGAGGAAAGTCAACTTCTCCCTCTTCTAGTGCCTCTAAAAGGTTTTCACCAGAAGAGGTGTCCTTTATTTTTTACTTTTTCATCATTTGAAGGTGCCTTAGAAATCTTTTCACTAGAGGATGTTTTATTTTATTTTTTATTTTTATCTTTATTTTCACTTTTGTTTTAAGAGTGATGGTCTGCCTCCCAAAATAGGCTTGTACATGACATGTGATTTCATGCTCATATTCTTGGAGATCTCTTAGGTCTAGGAGTGATAATACTACTTCATCAAAATAATGTATGCCCAAAGCTGGTGGTTCTTATTTTTCCCAATCAATAAGCTCAAGGTGTTTGAGTGGGAGACTAGGGGATGTAAGGTCAAAAATAGTGATGGTAAGGACATGGTTGATTTCAAAGAGATAATCATTTATACATTAAAATGGGACTACATAGAACTCCTCCTCAAGGTATTAGAATCAGATGAAGTTTCACAATCATTATTAGAGGGCAACTTAGTCTCCAGGTGAAATTAGAGTCCTCTAATACAAGAATTACCATTGGGATTGATAGGTTATTTAATTCCTTGTTCTTTTGCACCTAAGAATGTGCCATGGTATCCCATAATTTAACCTTTGAGATATGCTTTTGGATATCTTTCTTTTGGTAAGTCAACAAGCTTGTATTTTCCATCTATGCATAGCCATGACAAAACATCTTCTTCTAAAATTTCTTCATGAAGGGTTCCCCATTGTTCAAAGGTATTATTTTTTTATTTCATGGTAGGTTTATCCTTGGGAATGATTTTTGAAGGTCAACCATAGGACTCTAGAGATAGGGGGAGTTGACCAACATATAATGCATTTTCAATTGCATATTCCCCACAACCTTTGTCGATAGTATTTAATTTTACATTAGAGTCAATGGTCTTGGATGTGGAATCTTCATGAGTGGATAGTTTGGCAATGGATGGGTTGACTAACTCATTAAGTGAGAAGAAGTTTGTTTTCTTCCCTTCCAGCCTTTCACAATACTGAAAGAGTTCAAGATCTCTGGGAATAGTAACTTCTCTTCCATTATGTGGGAATTTAAGATATTGATGGAAAGTAGAGGGTACATCTTGGATAGCATGGATCCAAGGTCTATCGAGTTGGATGTTGTATGGTAAATAAATATCAAGCACCTGACATGTGGTTTCAATCAATGCGAGACCCACTTGAAGAGGAAGTGCAATCAAACCCTTAGATTCTATTTCTCTATCATCATAAGCCTTTATTGTAATCCACTTTGTATCATCAATGAGATCATCAGGGAGTCCTAAAATATTTATTAGCTTGAATGTACAAAGGTTCAAACCAGATCTACCATCTATACGAATTATTTTTATTTTATGATTGAACAACAAATTTAATATGCAAAGGTTTATTATGGTGTGGGTCGGGAGTATAGAGGTCCTTATCTATGAATACAAGCTGATTCTGTGTGCTACGATTCTGAATCATAGCTTAGAATTGGGAGGCATTAATAATGTCTGGGAAATGTGACTCAAGATGGGATTGTTCAAGGATCTCCTTATGGATGGGTGATGTATGAAAAAGCTCAAGGATGGATGTCTATGTGGGAGTCTTTCAAAGGTGATCAAGGATATTTTAACAAGAAGAGGATCTAGTGGAAGTGGATGGATTTAATGGTGGTGTGGTGGCTTGAACAATAATTATTCCTCTATGAGTGGTGGTATTACAATTAGCACCCTTAAGGGTAAGGGTATTTAGATAGTTATCAACTTCTTCAATACAACCACACAAAGAGTCAAATTCTAAGATATTATCTTCTCCAATGTGTCCACAAAAGGAGTCAAAGAATAAGATGGTGTTTGTATTATAATCATAAGGAATGACATTTGATGATGAGGACTTTTTTTCTCATGTTTAGGTAAAGGAGTGGTATAGATATTCAATTGTACATTTGATGATAATGGAGTGTGTCCTACAACCTTAATTTTCCCATTATCAATAAGGTCTTGAAAAAAATTCTTGAGTTTCATACATTTTTAGTATCATGACCTTTGACACGATGGTAGTCACAATCATTGTCAATGTACCAATGCGGTTTGAGTTGATTGTACTAATATGGCTTGGTGATTGGAAAATATATCATTTTTTGATCAACGATTCAATGAAAGATGACATCAAGAGGCTATTAAATAGGAGTGTATTGATGACATTGATTATTGTTTGTATTTTTGTTGTTGTTATTGCAATGAGGAAAGAGGTTGTTAGGTGGATTGTGATTTTTTTGTTGTTGAGGTTGTGGTTGTTGTGATTGACGAGATTTTTGGTTGTTACTGTTATCCAAAATCTAATCATACAGCAAAGTAGGCTTCAAAGCAGAAATTTGCATGTTATGTTACCCAATTAAAACTATCTTACAGTCTTTGATGATTTACATTCACTTGCTACATTTATTATCAGATGTTTATGTACTCTAAGTATTGATCAAATTATTACATATTCAAAATTCATCATTGATCATTACATTGTGCATTCATAAGAATGTAGTACAAATATCCTTTGATTCATGTTTCATGTTTCAATAAACATAGTACATTGCAAATGAAAGTAAACAACTGAGGTATGGAATAGGGGTCCCATGCATTGCCTTTATATGTCTTGTATCTGCTAGTAGTTGGTCAGGTCCCCCATCTGCATTCTAGGTCACTCCCGAGTCTCCATCAGCATCCAGGTCCTTAGGGAAAAAATCTACAAAAAAGAGGGAAAAGAAGATGGTTAGATCCTGATGGATCTAAGCAATGCAAAGGAAAGAATTACATACATCAGCTATCTACTTGTATCTGCATATCAATCTGAAATAATAAAGGTAACAAGAAAACATAAATCAGCACTCACTATAAGATAGTGTTAAAGGGACGTGTTTTTAAACATGAAACCTTTCACTTCTAACATCTATTATAGTGTATGTTTTCAATTTTGATCAGGTTTGATAA